>BLKM01010448.1:1746860-1986007 GCA_013340265.1 Coptotermes formosanus
CCACCACCACCACCACCACCACCACCACCACCACCACCACCACCACCCCGTCGTCGTCGTGAACATGATAATAAGAATAATGATTACCAAGGCAGGCAATGTACGTATGAAGGCAAAATTGAGGCGTGTACGCGAAACCACTGTTGCCGTGAAAAAGCAATTAAGTACATTACATACTTCGAGTTATCCAGCATGCAAAGCGCACGCGTCGTATTATATTGCCAACTGTGGCCCGTCTGCCACTACAATATTTTTTCCACATTATCTCATAAACGGCACTATTTTCGGAAAAAGGTATTGGACATAAAATGTGTTATGGTTTTGTGTACAAATTTGTCTGAAAAATTTCTCATTCTAAGGAGGACTGAGCCAGATATCATATATGTACATATGTCTTCATGTAAAGTATTTGGTATACTTGTCAGATTTTGATGAAACTTGAATTTTCCCGACAGATTTTCGAAAAATACTAATATACCAAATTTCATGAAAATCCGTCCAGTGGGAGCAAGTTGTTCCATGCGGACGGACGGACAGACAGACAGACAGACAGACAGACAGACAGGCATGACGAAGCTAATAATGGCTTTTCGCAATTCTGCGAAAGCGCCGCAAACTGCGTTAAACAAGCACCTTTAATGTTTTAAAACATTTAAAAAATTATCATTATTAAATGCATACACATATATACGCTCCCCGACTTACGGCATACTTGACTTCTACACCGAACACTCATACTTACGGCAATGCTATAGTCCGTATTACATAATTTACGTTATTATTTAATACACATTTAATGTTTTCATTTGTCAAGCTGAAGTAAAATAAATTATACCACCGTGTACATACATTACTCTGGTGAATATTGATAATGGGCAGTCGATGTATATGCATAAGGCATTTCCGCCTTCAGCAACATCGACTTACGACCTAGTCGTCGGAACGAAACACTGACGCAAGTCGGGGAGCGTCCGTACTTCATTTGCATGAAACTAATTTTTTTACTGTTTATGTTACTTTTCTCAAGGTCAGCAGAGACCGCTGCGATGGGACCTGGGGCCTCTTAACCCCAACCGTCGCCACAAATGTATCGACGTGCAGCCAGACACATGAAAACAGGCGCACAATCGATTCCGGAAGAAGTAAATGTCATGTAGACTAAACACCCAATACATCTCCGACAGCGGACAATGCCTAACATAATTATAGTACAATGACTCAACAACATTCGCCAGCCTTTAAATAAGCATAAACTTTTCGTGTCTTTCCTCAGTACAATCAGATGACGTCCTGGAAAATACGTACAAACATGGCACGACTAACTTTCTTCCTAATCAATTATCTTTCAAATTCGATACTCAAGTATAATTGCAACTTACGCAGCGTCGTTAAACAAACAAGAATAAAAATAATCTGTTCTGTTTCGCAGCATCGTTGAACAAATTACGCAGCAAAATTAATGCAGCCAACTGAACTGCTTTTACACACTCCTGATCTCTTCGTAGGTTCATGAGAGTTTCAAGCAACTTGCTATGACCTCCGTTTCTGTGTAAATCTATCACAATATCTTAACGTGTCCTCTGACCTAAACCTGGGTGTTTAAAAAGTAACAAATTTCTGAGCCGCACTATAGCCCCAGCATAGCTGCAGCTCTTTCTGCCAGCAAGTATAACTGACAAAACATTATATAGCAGATACTACAGATTTTTCTGTCCTTCTTTAATTTTTTGTTTTGTGTGTAGACGTGTAACGTTGTTAGTAAGAAAATTGGGCATACCTATTCTGCTTGACTGACCATGCAAGGATGAAACTAAAATTCCATTCCGGACATTCTCAGGCGAGCAGGCAAGCAACGGGAATTCAACTCATGCGTAATTAATTGTAAATGAAACAACGAGGAGAGAGTAAAAAGTTTTGTAAAATGAGACCCTTAATTTTCTTCAATGATGGATTCTGTAAAAGTTTAAACAACTACTGAAGATGTCACGCGGCTTGCCTAAATGTTTTAAAACTTTATCGCATTTCAGAGCCAGCGTTATGAGCCTAGACGGAATAAGTGACTTGATTCTTAGATCATGTGGCCACAGACCGACATATGATATGCACGAACTGACTGATTACTGGGTTATTAAATGATGCTGTGAGTGTCTCACGTTACATAGCGTCGATCAGTGGCATGACTGGTGAGTAATAAACTGAAAAGTGTATGCAATCAATCGGAACTGTCTTGATTTAAAGGTACTACCCCGACATTTTTCTGAAGTAACTGAGACGAACCACGAAATATCTCACAGAAGTCAGTGCCTCGGCTGAGATTTGCATCCGATATCTCCAAAACGCACGTCAGAAATGTCACTGCTGGGGCCAACTTGCTCCAGAGGAGATCGATGATCAAATGGTGAATGGAGAAGGGTGTGAGAAAAAATTTTCGTCTCCTGTCTGAAGGAATCTACCAAGTTACTTGGAATTTTTCTGGACAAAGTGAGGGAAAACAAAATTAGACCGGAAATTACAGACGGTTCAAGGTTTTAACCGAACACTTCCTGATCAGAAGTTACCGCTAAGCTAAGCGTGTTCGGTTGTAAGCACACACTAAGGAGAACCCATAACCAAACCAGTCAGCATGTGCAAAATAACCACCACAGGAACAAGGCCGCTTAAACAAGAAGCATCTCACCCGGACTGGTAGATCCCTGCATCGCATTCCGCGGCCGACCATGAAGAAAAAGACGTTTTGTGCTCTTCCTCAGTCCCGTGTCTGGCCAACTTCACTGCACAGCATACTCTTCGAAGTGCTGACGTATTGAACGTTTAAGATAACTGGTGTTTTACAGAACACGAAACTGGTTCACTTTTCACAAGCTCCCGTCAATGGATCCCACAAAGAGCCACTCAAACACAGCACGTGTATCTTCGTAACGCCGTCCGCAGTGGCCAAGCGTTTTGAAGGCACCTACTAGCTTCGACAGCTCCGACAGTGGAGATCTGAGTTCGTAAGTGACTCAGGGCATGGATACATACTGGCCTATAAATATTACTTAGGCATAGTTCTGCAGGCCTGTACGTTACGACTGTCCGATATAATCTCAAACCGTCGCTTCGTCGTTATGTCTGTAACTGTCAACTTTCAAACAATATTTTCTATAGGACTATAATGCATACAGTTCGGGCACAATTTTGCTGCCTTCGGTATGATTACGATTCGCCTGCGTACCAAATTTCACTTGTCTAAATTAAATGGCGCATTAGTTACCGCCACCAAACCGCAAGCTAAAAAAATTCTCGTACGGCTGCCATAAAGTTACTTCACATTCTCAAGAAAATAACCTAATAAAAGTTGCAGATTTATCAAAATCCTATTATCACAAATCATTTCAGATACTAAAGTATGTGGCTCTGGAGGCGCTCCCACCTGACGGGTACGGGCGTCCGCCATATTGTTATTACTGGTTATAGGGAATTAAAATGTACGCTGTTTTAGTGTCCTACAACGGCATAATAAGTATTGTGGAATACGGTCAATGGGGTAGAAACGTGAAATGGGGGGTTGAAACGAACGCAAAAGTAACTACGACGATAATTCCAAGACCACATTTCTCTTCTTTCCAGGGAACACAGTAAACTGGAAAATTAGGTTTGTATGACAATGGAAAATACAAAAATTAGGACCATGTAGAATTCATGGTTACTCTTTACGAATTACGGCAAGCTGTTTCGCTGAATTTACATTCTGATTCACCCAAAAATTTCTCGGATGAAATGTTTATTTTGTCTTGATGGCGTGTGTGTAAGATCATAAAATCCAAGAGAGCGGCATGCGTTAGGATTTGGACGTGGAATCAAACTAATGATGAGCGGAACAGTATTGCGCTGACATTAAGATTTATTTAGTGATGGTCGGTGGAGGCTTAGAGGAACATTTTTTAAAGATAAAACTTCCGAAGTCTTAAGGCCGAATTTCAACAATGGAGGCCTAAACACAAAGCGTAGGTGCCATACAATATAAATAAATGAGATATGAGGTTTTCACGGCTACAACTATGCGTCATACTAGTTGATGCGTATAACCTAGCACACTGGTGTCTCACTTTTCATGGGTTCGTACTTCGCGCTTTCGCAAATTCGCGGAGTCGTCCCAAGAATAGTAATACATCACTCGGACCTTTCAGGGGATAGGAGCATCAGAACTGTTCAACAATTCGAACAGATCTTCGAGCCATACTGCGTGATGTTCAAGGATATGAATGAAAAAAGAAAAAAGTAGCAGCTCCTATCACAATGTTTCTTTAAAGGAAACAAAAACACAAAAAGTACTAAAACATTCTTTTTGGGGCAGGTGGTCAATTATTTGCAGATTTTATATATATGTTTATACACATTTACTGACTACAGAGGAAGTTTCGTCTGGAAGGCCGTCACGTCCCACATAACACTAATGTTTAGTATAAAAGAAGCATAATCGCAAGCAGTACAGAGATATTATCATCTCATATCTGATTAATATAAACGATCGAGAAACTAATAACTTGGCCTACAACTTTCAACTTTAAAAATACCGGAGAGAAAGAGGCCGATTCCAGTGGCCGCACGGTCTAAGGCGTAGGTCTGCGGCCGAGCGATTGCTGGAATCGTGGGTTCGAATCCCACCAGGGGCATGGATGTTTGTCTCTTGTGAGTCTTCGAGTTGTCGGGTAGATGTCTCTGCGACGGGCTGATCCCTCGTCCAGAGGAGCCCTACCGACTGTGGCGTGTGTCTCAGTGTGATAAAGTGAAAATAAAAACAACCTCGACACCTACTGTGGGTAGGTAGAACAGGAAAGGACTACGAACGACGAAACGACAGAAAGAAAATGGAAAAAGTGTAACCCTTATAAAAAGCACACAATTTGATGATTCGTGGAGGAAAACAAAAACAAGCAGTGCCACACTAGCTAGCATAAGATTCTGAACGGATGCAAAGGATAAACGATTGCAAGATGGCCTACGGCAGTTGCACGATACCACTGAGTTACATTAACAACAATGTATTTGCTGTCATGTCCGGTAATTGAGACTAGCTCATTCCAACGGAAACATCAGACAAGACTGCGTGAGGATGAAAGCAAGACACTAATATGCAAATCAAAACACTGACATTTTCACACTCTTAGTAACCGAACGGGATTGTCCAGCAGTAACATGCCAGACTTTTATTTGGGAGGTTAATGCTTGGAGTCTCCGCAACGGCACCGGCTACACTAACAGTTTTCTGTATTTCTCCCAAAATTCTGTACGGCAAGTCCTTAAATAGCCCCTGAACCGATGCGACATAGAAAGTGATATTACGTGATGGAGAAATGGATATAGAAACCGGACGTAAAAAAGGCGCCCTTAGTTCCATTAACCACCTGCTCTACCCATAGGCCGACCGGAATTCTCGCTAGCCCACTAAGAAGGGCCTTTATCCCTGTCTCCATTACATTTTCGAATTCGAAACATGAGCTACTTGGTCATCTGAATTTAGCAATCCAACGTCGGCTTCGCAAAGTGAATTGTGCCGCTTTCCTTTCCTGTGCAAATGTCAAGATCATGACCGTTATAATGACTTCACAACGATGCAGGCTTATACTTACCTCTCCCACTGACACTGAGCAATAACAATTTGTAAGCTTCAATATAAAGGACAGCTCCTCCCCTTCCCTCATCCTAGTCTGTTATTTCCAGAATCAGAATAAGAATAAAAAAAAAGAACACACAACAACAAAGTCGGTGGATGGCGTGGCGGCTTTTCCCTTTGACAAGTGAAGCGAGTCGAAATGTCACCATGAAGAGGACATCTGGCTTACACAGGCCGGAACTATGCGCCGAGGAACCGTGAAGACAACGAGAATTGCAGATCCTGACACAAGAGGATGGAAGGGGGAAGGTGAAAATGAATAATGAGCAGTCGGGAGCTTCAACTAAGCATCCATATTGTGTTCCTATTACTGGAAGGTCGAAGGATATTCTAGTACATTAATAAATAAACAGTCGGTTTGTCATCCGGTGAAGGACTACTGGCGAGCATTTGTACACACGGCCTTTGTGCGCAATTTTCAAACTTCGGAACTTCATAAACTGTGGAATTTGACTAGCTATGCAACTATCAACTTCTCAAGGACTCCGCTACACAAAATCAGTTTCACCGATAATCGAGTAAGCACGCAGGAAGGCGACGTTTCATCTGGAACTGTGACAGTGCAGGTACGAGTTCGTACCCTCGTTTTTAACTTAGAGGATATTCCTGTTAAGGACCGAAACCGGATTACGCAATACTGCTGTGAGTTTCTGAAGCGACTTAAGGACGCTTTCTCGACTGTACAAATTTGCAGTGTGAAATGGCAGAGTGGGCGAAAAGTACGAATTGGGAAATACGTGTAAGAAAGCGGCCGTGGTCTATTTTAAGGTGCTGTTCCAACGTCTTTTTGAAGGTGGCTGGGTACAAGCACTGAACTTCTCAATCAGGAAAACCGATCTCCGGACCTGAGAATCGGATCTGGGAACTCCTGGAAACGAATCATGAAAGCCAACTACTCAAATCTGGATTTCTGCGCTTGTAAGTGATTAAAGTGTATACTTACTGAAGTTGTCAACTACATGTCGAATCTGCTAATTTGCTGACTAATTATTGGAAAGTCGACGACGATTGAATTTTGCTGGAATTTGTAATGTGACATTTCTTTTCACAGTACACACTATGACGTTTCAGGTAACAAGCCCACCCAGTGGCGTAGCTAGGTTTTTGGCGTCAGGGGCCAGTAACCACAGTGGCTTCCCCTAACAGAAATTATGAACTTAAAAATCAAAGTTATTTGCTGGATTTCGTTTTATTTGTTCCAATAATTTACAATTTTTTAGCTTAGGGGATCAGTTTTTTTTACAATATTCATTTTTCCGCCCACTATGCCGCTCCTCGAATTTTAGCGCCCGGGTGGCCGCAAAACTTACCCCCCCCCCAGCTACGCCCCTGCCCGCACTTTCATTGATAATTGACGGATGCCGCAGACGTTAATTTTAAGTATACAACTATTCAGCATTTTTTGGAGAAACCCCTGAAAGATTTCCGATCTGATCAAGAGGTTCGCAAAGTACAAAATGGTAACCAGTACTGGAATTTTTACTTATGCCTACCACGCAGCAATGCAAGTTAAAACGATTGAAGTTTTCCTCTGTTTAAGTAACAGAATAGGAAGGAAAGCAGGGTGAATTGATATCAAGTTCCACATATTCTAGACCGCAGTAGCAGGTCTAGGTAAGTGGTTACTGCCATTCTCTTGCCGCTTTATTCTCGGTACTCGCTGGGTTAAGAGGTATGGCAAGCGCCCGAGCCGGTCTAGACGGAGTCCGCATAACAGTTTCTACGTTCTTGCCGAAAACCGTGGTTCAGCACGTTGCTGGACTTAATGACAGCTCTAACGCGGCTTGCAGCTGATGCTGTACTTCAGCGAAACATAGCGATATGAATTGCGTAACACGGAAACTTTCAGATTGGCTGCAAACTCACGTTAATGTCTAGTAAATTATGATGAGCCTGCTTTTATATATCGACCGGAAAACAGACTGGCCTTGTTTTATAAACCTCGCTGCTATTAGGAAGGGTCCGCAACCCGTTACATGACATGATGAGAGGAAATGATCCTCCGTCGTTAGCTTCCTGTCCGCCACACCACCCTTGTACCCTGTGTAATAAGGCAGTAACAGAATTCATCACCTTCAGTATAACAAGAAGTCTGGCAAGAAATAAGGTAATGGACACGTGACAGGTGTATGGCCCCAAGGACTATGCTCGAGATTGGGAAAGTCTGTGTGTTCATCGCGAGGATTGTTGATTTTACGGCTACGACATGAGATGCACTGGAATACACTGTCACAGTACTCTGGCAACAAGCGACCCGAAATTCAAAAATACATTATCTTCTAAGTGGAAAACAATATTGATGAACCGAACTGCAATGTTTATTTCTAGTGCTGTACGAGAATAACAGTGCGGCCAACTAAAGAGTACTGCTGGTCTGAAGCTTCGAAGCCCTGAAGATGAATGGCAACAAACTGAAATTTAGTTCTGACTGCCAATAGCTTAACACACTTAGGCCCTAGGGTGCATAAAATAAAGATATGGCTGATTTTGAACCAAACACATTTTGTAGTTCGCCACATGCTTATTTGCAGTACGGTGCACAGTGTGTTAACTTCTATGCACTTCTTGTGATATTTCATCAAGTGACCGAACTCACATACAATATTCATTGCATGGTGTCAGGAAGAATTCGCGTCCGTAGTATTTAATTAAGCTAAGTTTGTACCATAACATGAAAACCAAGCTAAGTATATGCCATTCTGCAGAGACTGGAAAACGTATTTTTATCTCAACCAACATTTATTACGGCTGAAAAATCTGGTATCTAATATGGCATACTGTAAATATAACTCATGTCTACTGTACCTCGAACTGTACTGAATAGAATGTATTCCAATATACCCACATTGGTGACCAATATTTTAGCTTCCAGCTATCTATCGTTTATTGATTGAGTTCTGCGGAATTGCAATACAAGCATCTGCACTGTATTAGGCTATCGTGGAAAATATGACTTACTGATCCTAACCTGGGACATTAACAAAGACAATTCGAATTCAAGTGCTGGCCACTGCAACTTCACACAGCAGACGGTAGGTCTGTGTGACATATTACCAAATCACACGATCGGTGACAGTGATGATGTGGATCAAGGGACAACAAATACTGAATTAAACGAACAGCATCTGCTGACGAACAGCCAACTACGTACAGTACATTAACGGCGGGAATACATAAGTTGATTTCTACAGCCTTAGGCTGAGGGCACGCTAACAGAATCGAGTCCAGTCGGGTTGAACCACGTCAATTCGATGCAAAGGCAGGCCCGTCTATTTTACACAAAATTCCCGTAAAACAGTCACACTCCCTGAGCCGAGAAGAGGGTTTCCTTTTGCAGCAACTTACTGTGTCAGACTCGATTCAACTTGGCAGGATTTGATTCAGGCACTCTGCCCACAGTTTTAGAAGCATAACCTACGCAACGAATTTGTCAGAAAAAATTATTAAAGTGAATCAGGCGAGTAGTTGTCTCCGTTCAAGGCGACATGGGATGTGCTCTAAAATAACAGAAAGCTTGAGATATTCGCTCTCCTGGGATGTTACGCAGCGCAGATTGGTAGTTACCAGCGTTTCGGTAACCAGTCTAAGTTGCGTGACATTCCAGAAGAGTGAAGATCTCATTTACACCACGCCAGACGCCTGAAATCACGCATTACATCAAGTCTTACTAAGCCTGTTCTAGAGTTGCTAAGAAGTGCAAAGAAGACGAAGCACAGAAATGCCAATCATCACAAATGGTAGTATTTTTAATCAGACAATACAAACGCCTTCATAATTACTTAGGTACTGTATCAGTTTTTTTTTTGTTCTCGAAAAGAATTTGACTAGTAATTTGTAAACAGTTTATTTATTATCGTGACGCTTTATTTTTGACTTACTCGAAACAGGTTCACCGTGAACCGTACACGCAAGTCACACTACACGTCATCAGTCGGAAACAGGCGCACGGTGCCCATATTTCCAACGTGAGGACGGGTTCTTGTGGCGCACAGTTGTGAACACGGCCATCAAACTTCGAGTTCCATAAAATGCTCTGGAAGGTATAAAGATACCTGCAGTCTTTCCACTTGTCAATATGGTCCCACAAGGCTTTTCGATTCTGCGAATAACTCCTGTACCCAAACACCACCTCCTTTCTGGGTCTTCTCTTTTTAATATTCTCCCACTCATCCACAACGACTGGTAACCAAATCCCAGTCTGTGTATAATTAGTTCCGATAATCACATCCTACTAGATGTTACACTAGCAACGGGATATCCTTTCAGCTCTTGAACAATATTTCTCGCTACGAAACTAAGGAAGTATCATACAATCCCCTGCCTTGCAAATCTTACCTTCTCGCTTTGTAATATCGATTTCACGCGTGAAAGATGATCTCGCCCGATAATGTACTTTCTAGGTACCTAGTTCCTTTTTGTTTGTCCAAGTTGCCTGGACGCCCGATCCATTAATCCAAACAGCCGACGGCTCTTACAGGAAATGAAACCCCACATGACAGCCAGTGGCAGGAGGCTGCGTTACTTCACGCACACGATAGGCGACAGCAGACGTCGGGATACTGCGACGAATTGGGTGCCCTAGGCACTCACCGGTTGTCAGGGATGGAATGGAACAAATCCCACAGATTCGTTACAAGGTGCTGGTACAAAAGCTGAACATTTTGGTGGTGCAGTGAAGCACAATATACCGAAATTCACGACGCATTAAATCTTCCGCAGATTGTTGCCCTTTCAAACAACGAATCTAATCCATATATTCAAACAGACATGGCATGGCACACTAATGTGCTATGAGGCACTGTCTAGAATTATCCGTTAGTTTATTTCACTTGTCGCATCAACTGCACAGGTTACAGCTTGTACCGTCTAACGACGGCATCATAACAAATAATGGCAGGTATGGAGTGTATGGTTTATTTTATGGTTGGCTATCACCATTTTTTTCGGAATGAGCGACATACAACGAATCTCTGGCAAAACAGCCGGTCTCCGATTCGGGATTCTAACCTGCGACTTTCCGAGTACACTGGAAAGTAACTGCACCACGTTCAATACTTCGTTCATGGTGCAGCAGAGATGTCAGTAGAGGGAGTAGGCCATGGGAAGGACTAAAGAATCGTTGCTCTATTCCCGGTGAGGGCAAGAGATTTCTCACTTGTCGAAAAGTCCAAAACGTCTGTGAGGCCCACCCACTCTCCACACGATTGGAGGCCATAGATGCTGGGTGGCCTGGTCTAAACGCGGGGGCGCCTTCTGCCGGGGGTAAAGCTGCTGGGGTGTGGATACGTCCACTCACCTCTAACCAGTGACGAGAATAAAAATGCGTACAGTTGTATCTCCACTCCCTCACGCACCTCCAGGCGTGCTGCTTAAAGAAGCACGGGGGTAATATTATCTTTATTTATCATGACTGTAAAGATGCGCAGTAAGAAGGAAGTACTAAAGGAAAACCGCAATCCGGCCATTTCATTGACGCTAAGTCTACTGTATGACCTACTCACACAGAGTACACATGGCCCGTAATATATTTGGGGATAATGCTTCTGCATAAACTACAGGACCGACATATGCAGAATGCCGCGACTGTGTCGATACAGGGCCCACCGCTAAGTGTACCAGCAGGCAAAATACGTTAACCTGTCTGCGTATCTTCGCAAAGTAAACGGAAAGTGTTAAACAGAGTGACTGAATAATGTGTGCCACTTATAACAGTGCAAAAATTGCGTTAAGTCGCATGAAATATTAAGCAAGCATGAGTCAGTCGGGAAGGATCTGGAAGAAAACGTCCCCTCCTCCCCACACTGTATGCTTCAGGTGCTCCGAATCCGTAACCTGCTGAAGAATAACGTTCCTCTGTTTTTGTCTGTATGCTACTCGGAAGTTTCAGTTTCATTTTCTACCATTAAATCGTTTTCCCTGTGGGTAAAGTGATCGAAGCATGAAGTTCACAACCCACCTTTATCTCGCGCCCAGTTTAAGAATGCATAGAGCTATACCGCCACTCTGCCACACGTCGTCATGACGCGGTGCTTAATTAGACATAGCGCGGTCCTTTAAAATCTTTACCATTAACGAGTATTCCCTAGCAGGTGTTTTGGTGACAGAATAACAAGCAGGTGTTTGCGGCTCCTCCTTCGACAGACATGAACCCGGGCGATCGACTTTTACTTGTGAGGCATGTTAAAGGATACGGTGTATAGCAAAAAACCTCGAAACATGTAACTAATTAACGGCAATACATTGACTTGAAAGCGTGGAACCCCACTCACGGCAAGCTGGAAGAGCGACAATCACTGCGCAGCCTGCCGTCACACGAAACGGTGTACGTGTGTGAAGTAATGCGAGTTGTCCAATAAAATAATGTCCATGCACTTGCAGATATATACAGCTAGAAGTCTATGTAACTGGAAATACCACGTATGGTCTGAATTTTGTTCGAACTCATTGTTTTAAAATGGAAGACAAGGACCCAAACGTCATATTTCAAAGGCAAATTAGACAGTCCCTGCAAGTGATGTGTAATCAGTTCAAGAGCGAATTGGAGAATGGTGGAGCAGTGCATGATGTTCTCAATTTCCAGGAAGAAGCCAATGATACACGTGGTGTTGAGTAAGGGAAGGGGAAAGTTCGCTAAGCCGTAACTTTATAACCGTGTCTCTGCGCGACAAACCGGCGGTCGCTGTCTTTTTGTTCTGCTTACTTAGTGAATATGCTTTACAAGTCGCTACAGTCTTGTGTAATTACTCCAGTGTTCATTTACAGCGCATTTCTTTACACACATTTATCTTCCGGTGTAATGAAATAAACCTGCACATGTGACTTCAACCACCGGTCTAGCTGATTATAGTTTAAGTGCCGATTCTATTGTCCACACTTGTATGGAAAAATTACGACACTACAGAAAATGTAGAACTTCAAACAAGAAATCAAAGACAAGGAATTTATCTCCAGCACTAATATTTAAATGGCGTTTATGATCTTATCAGCGCTACAGTCTTCGACAAAACAGAAAACGTATTACACTCAACTTTTACGAGGATCATATCATATTTATTCATTGTGGTTAAAACAGCAGTGTTTTTCTTCACTGGTCGTTAATCGAGGTTATTTCCGTCGCACCTAAACTCTATGGCGAGATGCGACGTTTCAGGCTGCAGCCGCGGTGTAGATCAGATCTGCTTTCTTCTACGATATTACAGACCGTTGCACGGCAGTTCTATACCGACGTTTCGGCACAACCTATCGGTGCCATCTATAAAGGTTATGAAGTTAAAGTAGTCTTTCTCCTTGGACTTCCTGACCATTGAAGATGGGGCTGATAGGTTGTCCCGAAACGTCGGTACACAACTACCACTCAACACTGCGTAATACCCCAGAACAGCGCAGATTTCATCTATGACGACATGTATTTTTATTGTAACATTAACACATCTTGCATATAGCAACCGCACAAAAAAAAAACAAGAATTAGGCCAACATGTAGCTACAGTATTTTCTAAAACAAAACTTTCATTCTCGAACGCAGTGGCGACTAGGCCCAAATTCGGTTGCACATTATGTGACTTTCTTTGACTACAGCAACACTAAACGCCGAAATATGCAGCGACTGTAATTACATTATTATTGGCTTACATCAGGCTAATTCTATTAACAGAACACCTGGCGTTTCAACGGGCCTAGAGTATTTATGACCCGCAATTTCGCTAAAATTATGCGGTACGTGACTTTACAAGTTTCGCAGACACCACTCATGTAGCCAGGCTGCAGTATAAAACAAAGTTATCAGAAGAGGTATGCACAGCAAACACGAAAAGAGGTTATCACTCACCGATCCGCCGCCAGCGCCTAGCCTGGTGTAGCGGCGTAGCCTCAGCCGGCGAGTCAACACAGAGAGAATTTTGGAGATGTGTTTGCGGCACACAAGAGGTAAACAGCGGCAGCCTGGAGCTGGTCTCACACTGTTGGTAGTGCCGATTGGACTCCTGATGGTGCTGTTCGGTTGCAGACCCAGGTCTTTAACGACACTACTCTGTACCTTGCTGCGGTGACCCCTTCTCGGTCCAGCCAGACTGACAGTGTGAGTTGTCACTTTTATACCAACTACCTGAAAGTCACACAACGATACAAAATCACCAAAAGATTTATAACTGAAACTGTTAGTCTCCAACTACGGTGAAATTGCTGAAAATTGACGGCTCAGCTGCGCTAAAAGGGAAGTTAGCTCGCGAACCGGGAACACGTCCCCAACAGCTTTTGTCCTATGCCCATCACGTTTACATCCGCCAGGTTCGCGCAGTAGGCCTGTGTATGTCTGACAACAGAAAGGAAGAAACAGTACTTAAAAAACACACATACACACAATAATTAACAGTGCCATCAAATCCAAATCTTCACAAGATATTTTCCTCTTACATCGGTTTTAATATTATCAAATCATCGCCTTCCCGGTCTTCCACGTCAGTTCCAAAAACGTTTCTCCGGTAAGATTCCATACGTACCCACTCCTCCCCCTGTACGACATTTTGAATTCACCATGGAACAGGTATATTTTCCAAAATCAGGTGAAACAATTCTCTATAAACAAGCTACATACTACGCAACAAGATATGTCACCAAAATGGGTAAGTTTTCCCTATCGAAAGAACAGGAAAAATTCATTAGTTTTCGTAAGTAGCTTAGGAAATCAATAGGAATATATGGATTACAATTACATGGGCCTTAGGAAATCATTACAGACAGGTATAACCAAACATCATCCAAACCCACAATTTAGTTTGGGAGATAAAACGTGCCGTAAAACACACGGATATACGACCTTCATTTAAGGTTTTGTTAACTCTACAAACCTGTGCAACATTTAGACCAACTAGTTAACTGCAAAAAGATGGTCGCTGTTAAGAGCTGCCTCAAGAAGGTAATATAATCATACTCCGGCCTAACCGTGCAACAGAATGCTTGCAAACGCCTAGAATAAAACGCCACTGAATCAACGAATGCCTATGATCGACGATTTCGTGTCGTTCCACCAAAGATCGTGTCATCCATACTGTCTACATTTTAGTTTCGTTTGCACTTGTACATACTGTCTAAATATCCACATACTACGTTTGTTAACTGCAGTCCCTATTCTGACTTACTATTAAAACTATGCACTGCTGATAGCAAGAGTTACGAACGTATGTTGAACTAGTTTGTTCTAGCTATTTATTGTGAAACAGAGCGACCCACAAATGCCACATCCTGAATTATTCATTTGCTTTCTGAGACTTGTTGTAAAATATTCTGGAGTCCTGTAAACATCACATGATTTGAGGTTCTTACGCCGGTGCTGATGATTCCAATATAGCATTTGAGGCCATGTGCAGTGATAAAGGTACAAACTTGTCGAAGCCACGGCACACATATATCAATTTACATGGTGTAACATCACAGAAGACTGAATCTTATTTTCGCATTGTTAGACACTCCTTCCGCAAGGATTCAACCTACATAATTTACTTTACTGGCAATTTATACTTGGCAGCCAAAAATGACAAAAGATGAGTGATTACAGCTGCATAGTGTGATACAGATTTCTAAAACATTTTCCACAAATCATAAAAATTGCTAACTCATATAGAAGTAAAGTTTCCGGTCCGATATCCTTAAGCTGTACTTGGTAAAAATGAAAACTTCTCGGTGTTTTATATCACATAAACAGTTCTGCGTACTTAGCACCATGTAATTTACTAACTGTTGTGAATTGCTTACTAATGAAATGGATATGAATTTTCATGAAGATGCCGCGTAAAAACCTTTAATTGTTATTGAAATTAATTTAATATAAACCGAGTTTTAAAAGAAGAAAATAAGAAGATAAGTCATGAATAAAACTTACGTAGATACAGTGAAAACTGTGTCTCATTCACGTTTCTCCCTCGTCAGTTACTCTGAACCAAGAAAGACTTCTTAAAACAGAAACTTCATGCCATTTTTCCTAACGAAAAAATGCAATTAAATGGACAATTATGTTCAGTGAGACACGTAATTCAAGTTTAAAACAAACACAGCAGTAAAACATAAAACGCTAACGAACATTCAATGTCTTTAAAATTCGTCGTGTACTGTGCCTTGCTAATAGAAATGAAACTTGCCGCAAAAATACAGCCTGCTGCGTAGATCCGTATCATGTCCTACCACCTGGCCGAGGTTCAAGTATAAACGCGACATCTTATGTGTTGCAGGGAAACACAATTCCATACCCTAAATCTTACTTTAATCTGTCGATTTAGAACAAATAATATTATGATCTATGGCAGTCAGATTTCAGGTTTTCATGGCGGTTGCTACGAGTGTCGTTTTCTGGGACGTTACGCTGTGCAGTCTGCTAGACGTTTACTGCCTTTTCAGAGAAACCTGCTACCCACATTATGAAGACAGCAGAACCTTCTTAACCGTCGGTATACGCTACCAGATTATACAACACCTCACCCCAGAACTGTCTAATCTTCGCGATTTATCACGTTGTACAGTTCACAGTAAAATCAACGGGACCGTTCCCTGTAACTATTATAACAAATGAATAAACACACAGAAACAAAGAAATTATTAGCAACGCAAATTTGTATACACTAAACTGAATTTGATAGGAAAACAGTCACTCAACTGTAATTCGACACAAATCAGGCTGAAACGCACAACGAAAACAAATACTGCAGACCTGTGGATTTATCTGCTGTTGAATTCTGCCTGAACAGGGAGTGGCTATCATTTCATTCAAAAACGTCACAGCATGATATTACGACCTTTTTGCATGTAGTACCTTGTAAACTGGTATAAAAGTAGCACGACTTTGCGGGAACGTACTGAATCTATCTTCAAATGGAGTCAGTATATTCCTCTAAACCGTCCCTACGTCTGTACCAAATGACACGGCGTCATATCTCAGAGGATCGTAGTCTTAACATTCACAGCTGTGAGAACCTAGAATGTTATCATCACTGCAAGAGAAACCGAACAAAGTCTCACTTGCCAAAGTATATACTGCCGTAGGGGTTGAGACAGTGGGTAAGTTTACAAAGGTGTTTTGCTAACTCAGGTAGGTATAGTGGGAAATGCTGGGTGCGCAGTGGAAAACTCCGATGGACTAAACCTTATCGGTCTTCACAGTAATCCCATTTTACAACAGCCTTTGTATATATATGACTTCAGGCGCAAATATCCAGGATTACTGTCTGAGAGACAAATGGCAAATAATCTATCATTCTGTCCCCCTATCTGTTTCTGCGTGTGTTTGTTTGTGTGTCAATACGTAAAAAATCTAACAATTTACTTCTAAAAATCTAGATATTCATTTGTCGTTCTCTCTTAGTATCGGTTTAGGAAACCGAAAATTCCAAGGAGACAAAGGTAGATATTAACCCTTTAAAGACGAAGAGTATCTGTTTTATATAAGGACTCAGTGCGTACCGCCCTGTAAACATTCTCCACTTCGGTTATAAAAACCAGTCTCTTAATGTTTTATAAGGCAAAAGTTGCTGTTTGTTCTGAGATCCGTACAAAACACATAAACGCAATGTGGGCACCATGTAGAATTTTTTTATGTTAAACCTGGTGGTACGTAAAGTTACCGCTAGGCTTTAAAGGGTTAATATGATGACACGTAAGCTAGTTAGCCATCATTAACCTACTTAAGACTCACCTACGTGTCCTGCAAATTTCAAACGTGTGCGACGTTTGAAAAAAGAAAACTGAATTTGAAAGCAGTGGGAAGCATACAACTGACAATGAACACGAACACTACAAGACACCACTTTCCTGTAGAAAGTCCGCCAAAGTTGTTAATAACACGCTTCATAAGTGAAACACTTACAGTCCCTACTATTCGAGTTACCTTGCAGGAACAGTACCAGAGAAAACTACGAAATACTTATACAGGATTCATGATTGGCAATCACTACACATTTTACAGTAGCTCTCTTAAACTCTTTTTACAACGATTAGGCACACACCACAAAAAATACTTACGTTTAGTATACTCGTGAGACAGAAATTACTGATACGTCAGGTTAGTTCCACGAGTTAACTGAGGAACGATAATTTACTACGTTTACGCTCCAAACCGAGAGTCTTCAAAGCCTACCAGCTGGGATATTAAGAAACACAACAGAAGGAAACGTGCGTACGGACAGTTTGATTCATGACGTTTATGTGCCATTAAGATTACGTCAAGCCTTAATATTCAGCAAATATCATATTTTACTTCATTCCCTATTCAGCAGTTTATTAATTATGTTAGCACAACAGTATGCTATTAACACGAATAAACGAACTGCAGAATGTTGCAACGGGGCATGACAAGTCACTCATCAAAGAAGGTAATATATTAACCTGCATGCGAAATTGACGTTTATAATATTGTTAGCGTGAAGTTAAGGTTAACATTTATTTTTTAAAAGCATTTAAAAGCATACCACGAATGAACCAAGCACCTACTAAATTTGTGCAAAAGTTATAATCACAGTTTATACACGTAACACGACTATTCAAAGAAATAACTATATATTTTAAGTCACCGCACTACGAGGTTCTAATAGGTTAAACGCACGTACTGAAATTCCGTATTTCGTAACATTACCTGAAATCATCATTTAAAAGCGGCAATGAAAACACACTGAAGAGCACACTTTTCTAATCTGTAATAAGCAAAGAAATCAAATATGCATACTTACAAACGACCTCTCAATTTTAATATAGAATGCCTTTCTCGTACCTGACAAATGCAGACGCACACTCCACCGACGTTACTAGCGATTATGAATAACCTCCCTCCAAATGATGCAAGTATATTAGTAATTCATGAATGATAACATTCATGTATTACAGTTACTGGTCAACGATTGAAGATTAACCTATTTTATGAGTTTACCGACAACCCAGCTCACTGTTTTATAATGACTTTTACTTTGTAAATAAATATTGATTTCCTGAACATGAATATTCTACGAAACTCTTTTAATAAAATAATCCCATCCTCAGCACTACAGTCACGTACTTACAATCACAATTCCATTATCTCAGTACAAGAGTGTCCTAATATTTACCAGGTTGTAAGAAAATATGTAAACAGAGAAGATACTGCACTCTTATACTTTAGACAACACGTGTTCGAAATAGGTTGATGGTGCGACGAAGTCTTTTAATTTTTATGTTACACTTAATACCATGCCTGACTTCAACGCTTTAAATTTAGATCAGAATTCCAGGTCTTTAGAACACGGGCAGCCCCATATAATGTTAAATGAAACTTTCACTGACAGGAATAGGTACGTAGAAGCACTAATCAGTAAGTTTCAGCACGTTACTACAGACATGTGACATTTATTTGTCTGACAAACGAAACCTCATGCGTACTGCGTGGAGTGACGTCCGTCTGCTGCGCTGTCTCTGGTCTCAGCCACGACGACTTCACGCGGCACAGCTATCCACGTTATTGCCAGCAGCATGCACCATGTCGGTTGGGTTGCCTGCATCGCGGAGCAGGCGCACTATACACAAGGAACTCGTGACAGCATGCGCGCACAAAACTCTATTCGGTTGCCGTTATCAAGTTACTTTATTCGCTTTTCTGTAGAATCGAATAAAGCTGGCGAAGTTGAAAGTGGTGGATGCTGCATTCTATAGAGAAGACTGTTTGTTTCATACATCTACAAGAGTCGGCGGAAGAGTTCGGACAAGTAGCTAGAATGTCAGAAAGGCCTTCACTTAACATACTCTAACTTCACACTGAAATTCACTTGTCTATATGGTTGTAGTTTAATCACGTTACATCCATTCTCATATTACCTACGGTCAATGTTTTAAGTCTCCCCTAACAACACTTTTAAAAAACACTATTTCAAATGCAAGCTCCTCCTCAAAATGCCGAAGTACGTCTCGGCGGTAGGGCAGAAGTACGCATCTAACGTGCAGCACATACAGCAAGATCCTTATGTCGTAAAATAATGTTGCTATACCTTCTTTTTCAGACACGTGTTCGACAAAGTTAACGTCAGAGTCATTACTTCAGCAACTTTCCTCTCAATATTTATGCCCAGAAACCGTGACGTAAATTTTAAGTATTAATTCTTAGAATGGTTTATTTCATGACGCAGTCAAAAGATCAGAATATCCTCTTCGATTAAAATATCGAAGTACTGATTTTTGCCTATTTGTCAAGGCACTTACTGGAAAGATCAAATGTCCCTGTGTTCGCATAAATAGCGATAAGCGACTACTGGTTTCCTTACGTCTGTCCGTCTGTCCCCATATATAAGCGCGGCTCCCACTGGACGGATTTTCGTGAAATCTGAAACCGGCCACTTTTTACGAAAATCTGTCGACCAACTCCAAATTTGTTAAAATCGCACAAAAATATCGGACACTTCATATGACGTCTGTTCCATAGTGTCGGCATGGACACATGTAGCGCAACCATACAATGCTTCCATTGCAACAGTTTAAATACTTATTACATTGTTTACAGTGGCATATGTACGTCAAAAACGCACAGGGAGCGCACTGTTGCGTTTCCACGGCAACAATGTTTACACGAACGCGTCTCAATGTCAAGTTATACGCACACTGCCTACGTTGTTAAAATGTGATATTAAGTAACTTTATGGTCAGAGCCTCAAAACGGTTCCAAAACGAACGAGAATATATACATAAATCGACTTAAGTAGAAAAGTGGGTTTCGTTATTCAACATTTTAAATTTAGTTTAATCCTTTTTAAGACGGAACGCACTTGAAAAACAGGCTAAGACTGTTAGGAGAAAAGGGTGCTGAGGAGTATACGGTAACCCCCGACACAGTGCCACCCTCACGTGGCGCCCATGAAAGTCTGGTAAGAGAGATCCCCTGTTATTTTAACATTGGAAAGCCTCAATAACAGCGCTACCCCGGCTAGCCCGTAGCCGCCATCCGCCCAAGACTTTGGTAATACAAATGTGCCCATACGTATTAAATAACATCCGATACAACGCCAAGTTAGAAGCTATTTAATGAATGCCAATAGCCTGGGTTGAAATTTCTGCCTGGGCAGACAATGTGGGTCAGTGACTACTTACTGCGCAAAACAATTACCATCTGCGCACTACAGTACCTCGATTCAGCTGTTGTAGCGGCCACTGTATTTCCGACTGGTTTTACATTCAGAAAGGTACTGACGTCATAATCCCTGCTTATTTTACCTCCTACTTGGCCCGCCTCTTCACTCCCGACATTTTCAAGTTTTCAGTCCTGAACTATACAGAAGACGACGTAATAAATTTCAAAATCACAGAGTACACCGAGGCGATAATGCGGCCGTTAGGTCACCGCCTGATGAATGTCACATAACAGTACAGATTTTCATTATCATAATTCTTTATTTTATTAGCGAAGTATGAGTTAAGGGGTAGTATCAAGTGTCAGTGGAAATAAGTGGGTTTGTACTTACAGACATAACTCTCCTGTAACCTGTTAGCAGAACGCAGACAACCATTTATCCCTATTATGGAACAAACCCATCAGTCGACACTGTACTGGTGAAAAAAATACGTGGAAAAATCTAGCAAGTGCCAACATAAAAAGGCGAAAGGCGCACAACATGAAAAAACTGAAAGAAGCAGTAGTAATGTGTACAGGGTAGCACAACAGATAGATTTTAAGGAAACAGCGAAGATGATCTGCAAGTAGTTTATACTACTACTGTGTTAAATGTTCTACTGAGGTCTTATTTTGTAATTAACACATTCTTATCATTCTACGTAAATTTTTTGAGTTTAAAAAGTTACAATATTTTGATTTACCGGTGACCTCGACATACCGCCACATTCGCTAAAACTCTACAAACTCTGGTGCACAAACAATTGCGCCGTATCGGGGATTGGCTGTAGTTGGAAACGGGAGAGAGGAAAGAACAGACATGCTGAGGAGTATAGTTGGGCCTGAGAGGCTGAAACTGACATGAGGCTGAGGAAAGCCGTATAATGAGAGGCTTCATGAACTGTCTCGTTTCGTAGTCCTTCCGTCTTCTGCCTACTCACGGGTAGGTGTCGAGGTTGTTTATTTTCATCTTATCACACCCAGACACGCACCAAAGTCAGCAGGATTCCTCTGGACGAGGGATCGGCCCGTCGCAGAGACCTCTACCTGTCAACACAAACGCTCACAAGAGACATTCATGCCCCTGGTGGGATTCGAACCCACGATCCCAGCAAGCGCTCGGCCGCAGACCTACGCCTTAGACCGCGCGGCCACTGGGATCGGCTTCATGAATTGTAGTGCACGAAGATGTGATCAAATTGCGACAAACGCGATAGGGGGACGAAGAAACATGTATCACACAAAGCAGAAGTGTAGATAAAATCACAATCGGAGAGCCTGAAAATAAGAGAACAACTGAGATACCCAGACAGTGATGGGAAGATAGTATTAAAACAGATCTGAAAGAGGCGGAAGGATTACTGTGGCTCAAGATATGGCCCCGTGGAAGGTTGCTATTTTGGTATTAATTACTTAATTAATTAAGTGCTTGTTCAACGACGCTGTCGTTAGCTCTGATTATACAGCACTGAATTAATGGATGATGAATTGGTAAGAATGTGAATCGAAGCAGTCATGCCCTATTTCTTCAATAGCAGAGCTACTATTAACTTCTCATAAGTCTCCGCTCAATACAGTGTGTTACGTACACACAGTTCAAATCGTAATGTAGAACTAAGACCATGCATGACGTGGTGATCAAACAAACTACGATGCACACTGGGATGGACCGAAGTATAAATGCATCGTCTAAATCCATGGTTCCACGCCTCAGATTACGATCCATTTCAGGCGTCCCTGGGGTCTGCAATGCGATAGCGCAGGAACATCACAATACTGTTCTTTTCCCTTCTACGGCTGAACTGTGCAGGAAAAAAGTAAGTTTAATTACTGGTCCCGTATTTGGCCAGGTTATGGTCTGAGAGGATTAGAACAACAAACAGTGCGAACATCCCCCGCGAACAATACAGACAACTGATAAGCTACACGTCCCTTTACGTGCTTTTCGAAAGGTATCATGTGTATCTGACACTAACCCTTTAAAGACGAAGCGTATCTGTTTTATATAAGGACTCACTGCGTACCGCGCTGTAAACACTCTCCACTTCGGTTATAAAAACCAGTCTCTTAATGTTTTATAAGGCAAAAGTTGCTGTTTGTTCTGAGATCCGTACAAAACACATAAATGCAATTTGGGCACCACGTAAAATTTTTTAATGTTAAACCTGGTCGTATGTAAAGTTACCGCTAGGCTTTAAAAGGTTAAGGTGCCTAACAGAAAAAAACTACACGAACAATGATGGGAAACACACAACCTGGCACAACTTGTTCAACAGCAGGCTGTGGTATTAGGGGAGTTGAACCTCAAAAGGCCAGCTACCAGCAGTCAGTGAGAATTATTCTTCACTGACGCGGCTTCGTAACAAGTACGTATAAGTGACAGTGAATTTAAATTTGAGTATTTAATTCATCATACCACAAAAACAAATTCCCGCAAAAAACAGTACAAGAGTTCAAGCACCGAATTTCTCTGGGCAAATAGTAGTGTTTCAAATGAGACTATCACGTACTGACCAATTACTGGACAACGCAAGAGGAAACAAAAACGTAGCTACTCTTCTCGTTAGGAACCTTAGCACGGTCGCCCACGCGCGATGCTACTGACATAATGCAGCGATAAAAATACGCCCATGTAAGAGTATGGTGCAACTTGGAGTACAGTCTGTCCCAATAGTGCAAACGAAGTTGTCCCTGCACCTGCCATAAAAGCACATGGGGGAAATGGGTATACAGCAGCACTCGTTCTTAACCTCGGCCCTAGACTGCGGTAAGTGGTCAGCTTCACGACTCGGTCGCTTTAAGCCCAGGGAAGTCGCTTCCTGTACCCACTAACAGGAGGATGGGTGGGTCTGACAGCCAGTCTGGACGCTTTTGGAGAAGAGATTAATATCTTGCCCCTGCTGAGAATGGAACCACGTCCATCCCGTAGCCTAGTAACTGTACCGATTACGCTATCCCGGTATCTCAAATGGTTCAAAAAGACTCGATAATAAAAACATCAACATCGTACCCACTAAACTGTAAAATGTTTTCACTGATACTCTCTACCAACACAAAAGCATAGCAGGAGCTTGTGCCATCCACTCAGTCAGTGTTAATTATTTATATCATCTAGGTTATTCTTACAATTTTGCTACATATGTTCCAAGATCTCGCAAATTATTTCTAGAATGAAATATGAAACGTAAGTAATCATTTCCCTCATGTAACAATACACACAGACTCGAAAATATACATTCCACCCCAGAAGACGCCATGAGGCAGACGGGGAGTAGAGGTATAGCTCTACTCTTTCTTTAACCTCGGCGCTAGATGAGGGTGGGTGATCAACACTCCCCGGCCGCTTTACCCGCGGGAAAGAAACTCGGTGTCCATTACACAAGCGCCTGGGTGGGGCCCAGGGCTGGTTTGGACGGGTGCGGAAAATCTCGCCTCCTCCGGCATTCGATCGCCGGACCGTCCAGCCTGTGGCGAATCGCTATACCGACTACATTTTAAATAATCTCAATCCCAAAGTTTGAGAGTAGTTAACAATTATAAACTCGGGCATTTACTACAGATATACCGAGATTAACAAAAACCTGGCCTGACTGACTCTAATTAACGTCACGCTGTAATCTCCGTAATGAAACAGGCATCAGTAAAGCGCTCTAGACGACACATCTCCATAAATAATTCATCAGTGGAAGTACTTGTTTCAGAGGTACCAAGTTCGGGCAGGCAACCACAACATGTAGGCTTACAGATGTAGCTACAAACTGGTAAACACTGGCTAGATACTCATGAAAATCTTAACTTTGCTACATCTTCTCCACACAGCAACGTTGATAGCGACACATAGCACTACTAAAGGTTACTCCTTCAGTTTCCATTCCCACTCTCCACGCAGAATACATTTATGCATTTGACTTGACACAGCAAGCAATCCCTTTGCGCCTTCTTGTATTTGCTGTCTCTTTCACCACCACCACTGGCGGCTAGTCACTTTATAGGCATGTTTATATTTCGCCAAGAAACTGTCTAAACATGGTTCGTTCTGTTCGGGTGTAAAATGTGACTACATCACAGCAGTTTAAAACGCTGCATAAATTCTCCAAATATCTAAAAGCCACCTCAAAATTCTAGACGCCAGAAGGATGACATAAAGCACTTTCCATACCGCGGGGCAATAAACAGGCGCTACCATAAAAAAAATTTAGTCGCCATGACCATTTGGCGCCCAGGATTTGTGCAACCCCGATTTACAAGCTCTTTCTTAGCCGCCTTGGAGCCCTAAACCCTAGCACTTCACGATGTACTTCTGTGACGCCAAAATAACATGAAATAATAACTTTACATTTTAAATTACGTAACTGAAAAAGCATTAAGGCACTCGCTATTCTATGTTACAGTGTCAGTTTAGTGGATGAAAACATTATTAACTAAAAGCGGCACAGAGCAGCGCACTTCAGAAGCTAGTAAAGAGGTTGATCTAAAAGCAAACGTGGAGAGAACTAACCACATGTCTCATCACCAAAACGCAGGACAAAATCACTGTAATCGTTGTTAATGAAATCTACGAAAATATGACACAGTTAAATATTTTGGAACAACAGTAACGAGTCAAGATAATATTCATAAAAATTATTAGCACATTAATTTTGAAGAAGGCTTCCTAGCATTCAGTTCAGCGTCTCTCTTTTTCCTGTCTGCTATCTAAATACGTAAAGATCAAAATATATAAAACTTATGCTACAATTTTACGATGGGTAGATTAGCGTGACCTACCGTTAATTAATGTTCAAAGTTCTAGTTTTACTGTAATTTCTGTTAAGAATATTATTGTTTTTGCAGCAAATTTTGCGTTGAATAGATTTTTCTGGTAATTTTTTTCCTTGACTCAATAAATCTTTTGCAGTATAAGAATGTGGCTCAGGCAAAGGCTACAAATTTACGTGTTGCGACCAACTACGCCTAACGGGTCCACGCATTCACACTACAATGGGAAGGTAGTCCACAATATTAGCGAGTCCCTGAAAGGGATCCGTGGTTGCAGAAAGACTGACAACACCGTTCTGAACAGCTGTTACACTAAAGATATTAAGTTTGCACGACGATATCTTTATCTCTGCGTTTCAGTCATGCTCAGTTTTTCTGTAATTTTACCAATTATGTTTAACTTGTACATAAAATCGACCAATGTTTCTCTGTCTCTGACCTGGTACTTTGTTTCTGCTGGACAACGCATATATGCATATACTTCACACATAGGCTTCCAAGTATTATGTACACCTCTGTGTTAAAAATACTGTATGACTACACACCTACATAAAACTGTATAAAACTACAGAAAGAGAAATGTGTCTGTGCGTGTGTACGTGCGGGCGTGTGTGTGTGCGCGTGCCAGCCTGTGGAAGCTTAGAGTCATAAAATGTCTTTCTTATTTATAATAAATTAGAATACGTGTGCTTGAGCAAAGACAAAATCTAGGCTAGTTTAAGCAGTTTAAATACGTATGGTGTTATGCAAAGTAACATAACATACAACAGAAGGAAATGCATTTTACGCAGTAATTAGCTTTCAGCCATTTTCCAGTTTTTGTCACATTCATGTTCGGGTTTCGATCGTTGCTGTGGTTTAATGTTTCTTATTCGTATATACAGCTGTACAATCAGAACGTGCAAAACGGCATTCTAAACGTAAAAAATCGCTCCCATGCCACTGGTATAAATGACGTGTTTTAACTGACGAGCCGCCACTGTCACTTGCTGAAGAAAGTGCGCGAGTTTCAACTGATGCATCTTTTCCCTCTCTCACTCGCGAATTCTGTATGTTAAAGGCCGTCGTCTACTAGATAGTCTTTAAGACTTTGACCACTTTGAGTCTTTGATGGAGATGTCAACTAAACTTCAAAGGTTTTCCGTTCCCTAAGTTTCTGAAAGCAGGAGCAACACTTTGCATCGGATGCCGGCGTCGTCTTGTACATAGCAGTCGTCACCACCGTCAAGTAAGTAGCTAGGAAACTAAACTACTGCGCGCATCTATTGACAGTTCAGTTGGAGCGAAAGTGCTACATCACACATACCGGCAAGGCTTTGACAAGAGAAGTAACCAAAATTCGTTAAAATGAAAGTTACCGTAACTCTGTTGTCAAAAGTTCCGTTTTATACGAAATAAAATCTCCGACATTACCTGGCCAAATTACTTACGATTATTTAACCCTTGCTCGTATTTACATATTCAATAAAATACTTGACTTGAATTTTGTAAATTTTTTCCTAACATTTGCCTGTACAGAATCTGTAAACGCATGCACGTGACACGCAGGTCTACAGCTACTGTTACCTTGCACGGATTAGACACTGGATTGTTTCCATTCAGAATTAGTTAAGTGTCCTTCATTTTAATTTAAGGCGTATCGTTTCTTTCTGATTGCAAAACATTAAACAGGTACCTTCCTTGGAAACAATTAAACCCACAAATAGAATTTTTTTTTCTAATGTAGTATGGTTTATACTGTAAGTTTAGGGAGTACCGAAAGCCATATTTTAAAAGAAGGCGTTCACCCCATTTCACCAGTGTGATAACGAACCACAAAAATATATTCAAGACAGTTGAATTTCAGTTCACAGAACTCCTGAACCAAGCTGACATGCTCTACATATCCTGTTATTTCACAGACAACTGCCGGTACTATACCACTAAATGCACTGGCCCCCTTTATGTTTGAATTAACACGGTAATGACAGAGTATATCATATTACAGATTGTTCGTCAATTATAAGGGAGCTCGAGTGACGTAACGTTCATTCTAACGAAAATTATTCCGTAAGATACACAGGTACTCTAAAAAAATCCACTTCTTACTGTTGAAAGTGATGTGAAAGCGTTTATCTGAGCAAGTCTATTGCAAAGCCAAAGCTTTGCAAATGCCCCGGGTGGTCCGTTGCCCACTGGCCCTATAAGCCAATGACACTGTCGCGAGCATACCGACACATCTCGCCTTAATTCCACTTATCAAGCGGAAATGATTCCATTTAAACGTTCTCAGAACGATCGGCGAGGCAACTTCTCCTAATAGATAATTTGCATTTTACTCGCGTAAACTTTTGTAGGCCCGTACTCTCAGTTCATCACGCCTCTTCATATACAGTGGCATTAAACTTTTTTTTTTTAATTTAGCCATTCCCAGCGTCATCTGAACAAGATTCAGAAATTCATTTCGTAAATTAAGATAAAACACACCTTGCACCCTCACGAAGTCCAATCGGTTAATGCTGCGAAAGGGCATATACTCTGTGCCCAAAATTCATATTTTACAAATGTTAAAGTACGTGGTACATGTAGTTACCGCCGTGCTTGAAAGAGCTAAATCTAATTTTAAATAGCACTGGCTGTATTCACATCACTTCAGCTGCAAAATGTAGGCTTTTCAGTAAATATTTCGAACATTCCACAATCACAATCGACTACCGAGGCGCTGTAAGTATCTGAATTTCTGCACATGACGTCCTGCTTATAAAATTACGTAAAAACTACTACGAAACAACAGACACAGCGAGATTTGTGACGAACTTCAGAGCAGAATAAATTCACCAAGAACTTATCACTGCAACAACCACGTATCTTTTGCCTTACTTCATACTTCCCCAAACGAAGACCTTGGGCCTCACGCTGCATACGGTTTGAGGTTTTCAACAGCGGTGGACATGTGGTTTATGTTTTTCTGGGTATGACGCCATGTAGCATCGTAATTGGTTTCCGGCGTTTCGGAGAAACATGCTGCCTCTTTCAAGAGAGGAGAACTGAAGACGGAAACAGTAAGCCCCTCCAGAAATCGCATTGCTCACACGCATACATGGTGTTATAGCCTGGAAGATCATACAATTAATGACAACTTTACTCCTTCCCTCTAGACAGCGCGCGCAACCTGGCCAGGGTGGCAAGCGCCAAGCGCGAGCACGCGATAAGGAACAGGTTGGCCAGCTCTGCTGCTAGAAAATTCATATGCCCGATATCATTTTCTGTCAAAAAGAGATGTGGTGTTCACCCATTTAACGGAATACGGATTGTACATGGGGACTTTCATCATCTTTATTGGCAATTTCGAAATCATCCACGCGGGTTTTCGAATACTCGAAAATGTCTGCGAACACTTCTGACTTTTTGCTAAGCAAGGCGAGCCACCGACTACAAAAGCAAATAGCCCATTGGAAACGAAGTCGTTGCAACCTTGCGAGCACAGGTGACCTCCTGTTGGGGGGTAGCAGTGAATTAAGGGATAGAATTCGTTGTAAGCAATGACGAGTTTTTCGAAAATCGTAGGTACTGAAAGGGCTTTGTCCGTGCAGATGACAGACACCTGCAGCAAACAAGTGGAAACAGACTGTTGCACTTTCAATACATACAGGGATATGAAGGGAAGTTAAAAGACAGGGAGAAGAAACACGAGAACGCCGATGACAAGGATACAAGGAAGAGATTAACTCACAAAACAGTTACATGCTCAATAGTATAATCTCTGAACGGTATTTGGAAACTTTACTGCTCGAGTACTGGCTTCGGTAAAACATCAGTGTTCAGCACCAAAATTATTCTCTGAGATTCAGTCGCTTAACATACGGTGGTAACTATGAGTCACATTTGGTGTTACATTGTGACACTCTGCATTTTGACATACAGTGCATTTATATGTTTACACAGATTCTCACACAGAACTCAGATCATTTCACCCCCCGCGGCTCCAGAATTCACTCAACAAAAAGGGCGTACCCCTTGCGACAGGCGCATGCAGATAAAGAATCGAGGAATGTACAGTCTCGTGTTCAAAGTAATTTCTCTTCGTCGTGCATAAAGTAGGCCTACGTGCCTTTACCAGTTTCATAGAACGTTCCAGTACTTTTATTCCTGTCACTTCAGACGCAGCTGCCTATACAGCAAATGGTCGCGTCTTGGTTCGTAAACCAAAACGCACCAGCCTTCAACCGCATGGAAGTGCAACAGAGACTCATACCTTGTTTAAACAAGCTTACGTTATCATGCTTTATAGCATTCACGTGTTCCTGAATCTGGCAGGAAGTCCGAGTTTTCATGCCACTGCACGTTCTGATCAGAAGAGCAGTCGTGTACGGCTAGTCGCTAATGACAGTGCGATAACCGCCTAATTAAAATCAGGATGCAGACAAACTGAATTCGGATATGGGTTCCGAATTTGTACTGCTGGAAAGAGAACCCTGTGGGCAAGAGTTACTGTTTATTTCTTGTATCCGTTTCGTAGCCCTCAGCTCTTACGTATAAGAACATATTTTTTTTCCTGTCCCAGTGACGCAACAGCCCCCAGTGGGCCAGGGCCTCTTCACTGTCCAGGCTTCACGATCACACTCATTTAGACACACCACACTCGGTAGGAGTCCTCTGGACGAATGATCAGCCCGACGCAGAGACCTCTACCTGACAATAAACAACACTCACAATAGACAGACATCCATGCCCCCGGCGGGATTCGAACCCGCAATCTCAGCAAGCGAGCGGCCGCAGACCCACACCTTAGACCGCGTGGCCACTCGGATCGGCATAAGAACACATTTACGAACCGCAACGCCTGTGATGGGAGAAAGGTGGTGTTAGCAGTGAACAATATATGGGAATAAGAGAGACAGCATCTACTGCACCTGTTACCTTCACACAACATTACCTGTAACAATTTTCCCAGCAGCAGTAACCTCTGCTCCACTGCATTCTTCGGCCCGTGAACAGCCATTATGAGGTGCTTATCAGTACATAATGTGACAGCTCGAGCAACCTATGATCAGTACTAAGAGAATGTAAACTGCTTTTTCATACTTTGTCTGTAACCATTCACTTAACGAAAACAGCAACCAAAACATGGCATTTTGTGAACCCACTTATGTGTTGATAATATGATCACTTAATCATGTTCTTCAATTTATTAAGACGGGCAACCTCATATTCATCAAATCAAAGTCTCAGACCCTAGTACTGTTTTTTCAGTTTAAAATTTTAGGCATATGCCTGTATCAGGCAATGCAGCCTTATGTCTACTTGTTACTGCTGTACTGAAAGGATGTCCGTTTCTTTATATCTAGAAGATTCTGAATTTCTGTTACTTGTACTTAAACTCACGTAACCAGCGACGTCTCTCCGCCGACATCTCTTAAGCGAATTACTTCTAACCTCAGACTTTACATGTCACGTTTGTTCAGCGTCGTCATCAATGTTGTTTGTTGACTTGTTACCTGAGAATCTTTTCAATGCTCCTCATTGATTTCTCATTCAATGTAGTTTGAATTTCGTCAGTAAATTTCAGAATCTCTCTCTCTCTTTCTCTCTGTATTCTGTTAACGTCGAAAATACTTCTATTTCTGTAGTCCAAAAATTTTGGTAAACACCACTTCAGTTCTTGCTTTGTACATAATGTTTTGATTCCTTTTGTAACATTTCCACTTAAGCCCACATTTTTGCGTATTTACGTGACAATGCGAGTCTCTTTTAACAGACGAGTGACTATAAACCTAAGACAATGTGGTAAATTCGGACTGGGATGTTTTTACAATACAAATTAAAAGCATGGCTGAATATCCAGCAGAATACGAACAGCGGGAGCCCTCTCTCTTTACCGTCACATACTAATTATTTTAATAATAAAGAGAAACACAATGAACTTCGCGTAATAGTGGCTGTATGTTTTCAGGAAAGCTGATGCACAAGTGAGTTGAAAAAAAAACTTGGGTAGCGAAGACATCAAAGTGATTATATAGATACGGGTTCGTAAATAAAGTCTATGGTAACTTCCAAAGTGTGTTTTCCTTTGGTATAAACGTGGGCGCAGTGTGAAGGGCCTCAGAGAGACTAGACTTGTGTGATGTCGTGAAGCATACGCCCTTTCTCACTCCACGACATAGCAGCGTTCTGTGTACACATGCACACTCGTGCTGTCGCTTTCTTAGCGAGTTTTGTCTCTGTTTCTCTTACATACGGATCTCATTCATTAAATGTGAAGCGAATTCTCAAAGTGAAATTTATCAACATCCTTTAAAAGTTATCTCAGCACAGACAGCGTGCTTTCAATGGGCCCCAAATCGTTGCTTTTACCTTTCCCTTATATTTATTTAATGCATTATCTACTTGTTCTTTTAAATTCCTTTGACAGGAAGCAACCGTAATTTTCCGTTGCTATGTAGGCGTCGTCTGATATTACACCGCACTGTAGCAAAGCTTCGTAAAGGTATTTGGAGTCCCTATTCGAATGACATCTGTATGAAAGATGATACTATCTGTATCAGTGGTACCACTTGTTCATGAACTCTTGCTGCGAAAGCTTTCTCTGCTTGGCACAACAAATTCTCTTCAGTTATACTACCGTCACGTCGGACACAGAAATATATACACACACACACACGCAGGCACTCACACACGCACATGACATATTCGGAGCTAGCAACTTACTGTGAAAAAATATTCGCACGTCGGTTTGTCTATACGTCCGTTCGTGCGTATGTAAAAATTCGCGAACCGTTGAACGCATATTCATGTCATTTTATACTGCGAAGTTTTGCTACGACGTGTCAGAACAGCCGGACATTAACAAGAACCCTACATATCTGAAGGCCATGTCCTCCATGCGTAAACCAAGTACACATCATGCTGCGGTGACAAATGGCCTACGTAACGTCAGGTTTTACAGAGACACCGCGTACGCTGGCTGTTCAAGTTTAGTTGCAGGGTTCTCAGGAGACACGTGGAGTAACTGGGCTAAGTTCGAGATAGTCTCAAAGTAACATCGACGCGTGGCGTAAGCTGAGAAGTTTTGATCCGTGAAGAGACAAGTGGGGTGGGGTGGAAAAAAAAAATGAGCAAGTTACTGTTGTCTTAAGCAGCACACGATTACTCACTGAAGGTACGCTTCAGAAGACGGAATTACCGCGTTATTATTGGTTGAAAGCCCATTTCATGCGATGTTGTATCATCTCTCCAGCACAAACGGTGCGGTTTCATAAGCTACGAAGCAAGCTCATACTGCCGTGCATCACAAAACGACACAAACTTTCATTAATGTATTTAAATGGATCGCTCCTTACCCGCACAGAGGAAGTGTTAACGCCATGAATGAGTCGTGTCGCTCTCGTACTCCAAAGAACTTTATTTCCATGGCTGCTGCAGCACAACTAACTTAATTCATCTATAGGCAGGAAGCAGTAATTGTAACATTAAAGGGACAGTAAAATGGGAACAGCACGCGCAATTTGTCGCTATTGTTTCCTGCGCGACTATGCTGACGAAAGCTGCCGACACAGTCGTGAAATAAATTTCTGCCGATAATGGTAGCCTCTCTACACTTGATGGAACAAGTGACCAGCATCTGTTGAGGTACACAACTCTAGTAATTAACTTCGATTACTTTTAATTCACAAATGACTGTTTTCCTAAAAACAGAATTAATTTTGTGTTCTGTTAATGTATCCTACGCAACAAACGACATTACTTTTCGTTATCTTATTAATCACTATCATTACGATCATCATCATTATCATCATCATCGCAGTCTTCATTATCAACATGACCGTTATTATCACCATCGAGCCTACCCACAGTTCGGATCTGCCCTGCATTCTACAGGAATATCTTACTCAAAAGATAATTTATTCCTTAAATTAATTTTCTCAGGAATGTGAGAGGGAAGAAACACGCGAAAGAGCACAAAGCAGCGGATGCTGTAGAACGACGATTTAATAAAGCAGGTACAGCAGAACAAGAGTAACAGCGTAAAAAATAAAAAGGCGCGGTATAAATCTCACATTTTCTTCATTCTGAATATACACTTTCGCACTTATATTCATTATATCAGTTCAGAAACGCTCCTGCCTTTAAACTGGCAAGTTGGCTTCGTTGTCATGCTTCAGCGTTTAGGCTACAATTCTTATATTAAAATTCTGTTAAATCATATTTAAGTACAATTTTTGGATGGGTAAACTGCGTCAAGATGAGATTCATACTAAAGATGGGAGACGAGGCATAGACAAGATTAAATTTTGTCTTAAGACAAATACGTTACAGGAATACGGACTGGACTGAAATTGCTCAGGATGAGTCAGAAAACGAGTTTTGAACTTGAAAGGTGACGCAATAGAGTCAGTGTTAGTTAGTTTTGGTGTTGGCTTTGTTACTCCTACTGTTGTAGGCTACTATTATTATCCGTGTTCTTCTCATCATCATTAATCATCATTCACCTTACACAATCTCACAAGAATAAAGAACTTGTTTGTAATTTTAATGTCATCAGACCGAATACGATGGGTTACAGAAGGCACTGACGTCCAGCCGTAAGATTCTTAAATCTGCATATACACCCCACTGACATGTATACAGACTAACACAGCCCCCTTTACTTAACAGCCAATATACGCACAGTTAATGAATGTTTTGAAAACTTGTACCACTATATGTGTCCGGCAGTAACGAATGAAAATGACGTTCAAGATGCCAGTAACAGAAAACTTACGTGGGAGATGTTTACTGCCAATCAATTCTGATATTTTATATTTTTTTGCCCTATATGAGAATCTAAACAGAGGAATTCGTTACATTATAATCTGATGCTTCTTATACGGGCTTTAGACTTCGTTTCACTCAACAGACGGAACGAAGACTATGCACACACACTCACCCTGTGCTTTAGCCAGGGCTGTGGAGTCGGAGTCGGAAGGAATTTTTAAGTGGAGTCCGAGTCGGAGTCGGTAAAAATGTACCGACTCCTACACCGACCTCAGTCTAAAATCTTGACTAGATACTCCAGTTCCAGAGCCCTGATAGCTACAGTAACCATTACACTTACACTTAAATACACGTTATAAGTCTAAAAAGTAGCCTGATGATTCACGTGGTGGTGATGAAACGTCTTATAGGTTTACCATTATTGATACATATTGAGATTTTACGAAGGAGTCTGAGTCGGAGTTTTACAAATCGAGGAGTTGGAGTCGGAGCTTTTGCGTACCGACTTCACAGCCCTGGCTTGAGCGATACCGTTAGAGGACGTAGGCTGTCTACGGATATTGCTAATATTTCGGAACATACTTTCTCCGCCCTGCAGCAGGCAGAGGCACGGCATTGCTCCAAGCGGTCGTAACGCAGCACACTTACACACAAAGCACCAGCACCTTAAAACATAATCAGCATCACCACTGAATCTCTGTGAAAGCACAAAATCGGTAGGAGAATGATCTTTGATATCAAAGTACTGCACAGAAAAAAGAAGAGGAACTGAACACCGAGAAAATTACGTAAGGAAGATCTTCGTAATTAATATTTCTTCATCAAATATAGTCAGGATGATCAAGTTAAGGAGTTTCAGATAGATACGGCATGTAGGACGCGTGGGAGGAAATGAGAATACCAGTACACAGCATTTTATTTGCGAACAACAGGCAGAAAATTTCGTTGAGAGATCTAGGCGTGAATGAAGTTAATATTAGAATTAATCTGAGCTTCAGCAGCGCTAACAACGCAGTTTCATGCTGTGATATTAAACTTCCAAGGCCGGAAAGTGCTCCTCTCAGTAGATGGCATAACGCAGACATAAATGACTGCAAAGTGTTAGGGAAGTGGTCATAATTCAATTCACCTCTAGGCAATGCCTTCTTGGTTGCGCCAACCTGGCTTGATGTCGCACGGTTTTGCCACTTGGCACGCACTTCAAGAGGTGTCGCTCAGTGACAGGACAGGTCATCACACGCGACCCAGGAAGTTAGCGAAACTTAAAAAGGAAAGGGCATATTGAGTTTCCATATCCACTTTGAAGTTAGATGATATTATCTGCGGCTTAAAATAAAACTCGCAAAAGTGTCGTAAGCAAGAGAAAGTCAAACAGCATGTTCGAGTTGCACCGCTAAGAACCTTTTCCTTCAGATGGCCTGTCAAACTAATGACAGATAGGAAGCGACACTGGGAGTAACATACCACCTTCAGATAAGTAGTAACGAACTCCGGAATTCAACACTGGTGTTAGCAATAGGCACACGCAGATGCAAGTTTTTGTGCACAGTGACGTACATATACTCGTATTGCCTTCCAATATTGCTTAGATATTCGTAGTTATGCTGTGGAAATTTAAGTACATATTACGGAAGGATTACATTCTCTGTTCTTGTATAATCAATGTAGGTTTCTTCAAGCTGACTGTTGTAGGCCAACATCTAATTTCGGAAGACCAACTAGCTATTTAACTACACTGATTAATTTGTCATTATACCACTCTGTCAGACCAACTAAATGCTCTTTCACTATTCATCCAAACTTATATCCTACTCCAACATGCTTCGCGGTAGTTACTCCATCTTCAGGGAGCACACCAGTTCGAAGTTATCTGTCCCATGGCTCGTTGCTTCAACTGCTGCTTAACCTCATTTGCCGCAGCAATTGAAGCAACAGGCCACTGGGCAGATAACTGGTGTGCTGCGTGAACACGGCGTAACTATGCCGAAACGTGTTGGAGTAGGATATAAGTTTGGCTGAACAGTGAAAGTGCATTTAGTTGGTCTGACACAGTGATATAATGACTAATTGCACAGCAGTGCACGGAGTGAGTAAAGTGAAAAGCTACTGATTTAAGTCCAGCCCTCTCTGAGATGCCAACAGATGCTCAATTAGTCAACCAATTCCCCGCATTTTATGGAACACGAAGGTCCGTTACCGTGTATACAACAGACCTTCCCGACCCAGATGAATCCAGTCAACACTTTCCCACTCTCTTTTCTTTAAGACACATTTTAATATTGCCCTCCTTTCTACGCCTATGTCTTCTAAGAGGTCTCCTTCCGGTTTTCCAACCAGAACCGCTGAGTAGGTCGTTCCTAACAATTTTTCCAAGTCGCAGTGATATTCGAGGGTACGGGAAACATCACAATGCTACCACAGTCACAACCAATATTACCATTCTACAACAGCCATTACACCACAGTCCCAATAATAATGACATCATGGCTATAACCACCACACTACAACAAACACAGCCGTGAGATGTAACTTGAGTCATAGCAGCACGATGTACGAATATACCCATTGACGTTTCCTGTCTTTGGGAATCATTTTCTGTGACAGTCTCTAGACACACGATTTAACATACTAGATAAACGTTTACAATCATACTGCGCGCTTTTAAGCTTGACAGCTCACTGCTGTGTAAACTACACACATAGTCAACGTTCAACATGGGTGAAAGCCTTTCCTGCTTGTTCATTACTGAATAATACATACTGATGAGTGTTATGAAGAGTCGATACTGTTTACGTGTTATCAGCCTACTGCAGGCCTAAAGACTTTAAAATTGTTTCAGTTTATTTAAACATATTGTATTTGTCGACAAATCCACCACTGTTAATAAAAGCAAGATGAAAACAATGAAGTGATGGAGAAGGAATCAGGACAGCAATTTCTTCATCCAATACAAATTCTGTAAGACTGATTCGATATAGAATTTACGTGTCTGTGGTAACTCACATTAGCCACGAGGCAAGCTGCACAGTGTTATATGAGAGCAAAAGTTCTTAATTAATGACAGTACGTGCAATAAATAAAGACACCATTCCTGAAGAACAGGCAAGAAACCTATTATTCTTTATAAAATTTTTAAAAATTAATAGGCTGTAGTTATGTCTAAAACGTGCTAAATTAAATTTTCACACTGCACATAATTACAAAAATTTTTTGTATTCCATCTCTGTGGCCTAACCACCACAAGAAATGAATAAGTCTAACACTCTCTACAGGCAAGTGCTCTGGGCATTGGGCTGCATTGGGCAAAATTCACACGGACAAACCCACAAGAGGCTTCAGTCGACAGCAGAATTTTGTTAAAACGAACCGAACGTGTCCAATGTTTTTATTTCTCTTTGCAAAAGACTTGGGCTTATTGCGAGGAGTATGAACACAATCGGCGTTTAGGTGAGCAAACATTAGAATTTGAATGGCTAGAGACAGATACTATACTTTGTTCACAACGACAAAGGAGTGAACGTTAACACATGCCTGCAAGTTAGTGACATATTTTCCATGAATCAGGGTAGTTCCTACACGCCAGCTTCACAATAAGTCTGTTTATGCAGCAGAACAAGACGTGGTCCGGAAAATGGAAGTCTGCAGTTCGCAAAAAGTGATGATACATCTGAAATGCTGCGAAGCCGTGAAGACAGCGTTCTGTGGTCGGTCTTCCGAACTGGTGTTCAGAACTTCACAACTCTTGCTACAATTGCCAGCTCACTGTGATTTAAATCTTTCTTTGTCGGGACAGCTGCCGCCTCGTTTGTGCGTGTGTATTCCCATTCCACAGACATCGTGAAGGAAGTACACACAAGCCGCGCGAAAGCATGAGAATTTTCGGTATTGACACCAATCTCTGAAATCGATTCCACGACTTGCTAAAATCGAGTTAGGTAAATCGAAGTGACTTGATCAATTTCCTATCTGAGGAGCTGCCTATACAGGAAGAGAGCAAAAAAGGTTCCATTCAGAGTAAAATTACAAAGAAGGCTACACAAGTTATGAATTACTATTTAAACAAATTTCTATATTTTTCCTAAGAAGAAACTCTTGTTACTTTTTGAAACCTCTTCCAAAGGTATCAGTTTTTTCTTCGCATTCATCAAAGAGGATTTTGCCGTATTAGTAACATCTTTCATCTGCCTGTACGTCCTGTTCATCGCCTTTAGCACTGAAATTCTTCATATGACACACACAGTATCAGTCAGAAGAGCGGAAATTCAAATTACGAATCTCAAGGAAGCAAATTTCTAAGAATTTTCCATCTCTAACCATAGTTTGTATACGTCCCTACGTGTGTCGTAACATCTGTGAGAAATCAACTCCAAATGTAATTAAGGTTTAGACATCAGTAGTATGCTGCCTCGTAGCAAAAGACGTATTTCAAACGCGACGCACCTTCTTCGACTGTGCTGATGGTTAGAGGTAGATCTTTGTGTGGGCCAAAGTAAAAGGAATAGATTTCTTCTCTCTTTCGGAAACCTGCTACCATCGTATCAGGGATATACAAACAACACTGCATGTTCCTTTCAGAGTTTGTTTGATTAGTGAAAAGAGATAATTAGTATTGAGTCTACAATGGAAATTTCTCCTTTGATATTACTTACAAGGTATTAACCTGGTGCTGACATTCCCAGAAGTCTATAGGTATGAGATGTCAAACCCAAAAAGAAGTACAACGCCATGAAAGCGCTCAAGGGACATGGGGATGAGGTGTTAAAATTCACGCCCCGGCTATTTTACCCGTGCGGAATGAAACGGTGGTATACCCGTTTTACGGAGGCTGGGTGCTAACACAATTTTTATGGAAGTGGCGAAGAAAGAAAACAAGTACGCCAAAACTACAAATAATGTTGCGGAAAAAGTGATGCGTGGAGTACATAATCAGGAAAACTGATCCGATTTTGTAACTATTTTGATCAAACCTCACTATCTTGCAGAAAATTCCTTCCCAAATAATACTGAAGGTAACACAGTCCTAGACAAAACTGTTCCTAGCCCTTCTTTTTTCCACATGCACCACGGGTGACGACGTTTGTGCAAATATATTTCACACCACTTGATTACAAGAAGCAAGAATTATGACCTGAAAGACACGAGAAATAAATGCGCAGCTTTGTTAATAAACGCGTTTCTGACAAAGAAAATATTTCAGAGTAAAGTTCAGACAATTATTCGATTTCCCCCGTCGCTCCACATATACTACAACGCAAAACCTTAGTGACGACAACTAACTATTACACAGGCCCACACTTCAGCATGTCAAAATCCTTAGGAAACAGCGCTTCTTAAGACGCTAATCGGTTGGTGCAAAAAATTTCCGCCCTTTTGTGAAGAAGGATGTTTAGTATTCTGAGCCAGACGCGCCCAATTCACTACCACATTCCTCACATACTATTTCTTCACGCTCCATTTTACCACATTCTTCCTATATGTGTTTAAATATGTCAAATTATCTCATTCATTCACATTATCAGACTAAATAAGCATTTCTCATCTCTCCCATGTTCTACGAGATCCACCCACCATCACACATGGCGAATTTGATCTTTCGTATAACTGGCGAAAAGTGCAAATTATGACGCTCTTCATTATGACATTTTTTTGTGTTCTTGTTACTTCCTCACTTTTATGCCGAAAGACTACTCTCATCCTGTTCTCAAAACATCCTTTCATGTACGTTCGGCCCTCAGGATGTGTGTGGAATATCAGACATATTTATTTCGAAAACAAATTTGGTTTAGAGAAAATAAATAGAGAGGTCTGACTGACAAGCAAATGTATTTACTTCTTTCATAATAATGGTATTTATAACCTAAGCGGCGAGCAAAAGAGAAGAACAGATAGCCAGATGATTAAACAAGCGTGTCCTTGTTTGCAGCGGTACGGCGCGCCGTTTGGCCCCTTTCATACCCACACAGTTAATGAAGCTCAATGTGTGCACAGCCAACATCGCACGTGTATTCTACAGTCGTATACGTAATGATAATATTGACTTTGAAGGTGAGCTGACAGCAGTTCCGTTTAGTGGTTTTAAAGAAAAATCAAGGTTAGCCAGTACAATTTACTGTGCACTCTCACCATTACAGAATTACTACATGATTACGTATGTTTTCATTATTATGATTTATTAAATGTTACAATGTTCTTAAATTACGATATCCTAGTTTGTTTTAAGCCCCTTTTATAAGGATTATTCGCAATTATTAAAACACACGGGCCTAGAAATCAACATCTGCATGAATTCCTATGTTACAAATTTTCAACTTAAGAAAGCTGTCAAACATAATTTAAAAGTATACGCCGTCACCATGGTTCTATAATTTATTACGTACAGAAAATTCCAAACAAATGTTCAGGTTTGACTGTCACGGCACTTAATACCTACAACGACTTCATTTGACGAAGGCTATCGAAAAAGTAACGACAGAATTCACTGGGTTGTCATACACTTCATTAGCCATATACACAAAGACGATTTGAACAGATGTTACACACATTTTTTAATTAGCCATTACACAAAATTTAACAACCCTAAACAAAAAAAAAATATAATAACAAAAAAAAAAAAAAAAAAAAACAAACAAAAAAAAAAAAGGCGCTAGAGTTGTTGCTATCTTACACGGCAAAATTTAAGAAGACCGTCACCCATTTAATTCTGAAGAAAGACACTTGAAAAGTAAAAATGTCGGATTGCATTCAATGCCAAATTTCGTGGAACTAACATTCTGGGCAATATGAACGCAGATTTCATGAGTACTGCCTAGAACTCATGTCAGATTTATGAAATGTGGGTGAACGTCATTTTTTTCAATAGCAAAATTCACCCACTTTGTCAGTACAGCAGCAATGAAAAGAACGGTTTATTAAACGTGCTTCGTCCGGAGGAGTTAAGAGAAAAATGAGGACAAAACTGCTGTTGTGGATGTAGTGAGGCAGATATTCAACAAATTCAGTTACAGATGTTAGATTGTGGGATCTTTAGAAAGCGGTTTCGCGTTCAGAGACAAAGACTAAACAGACATGTAAGCCTTCTACAATTTCACAGACAAAATCTTATGTGCCCTTAATAACAAAATACATGCTGGTGGAGTATGTTCTGAAACTGCTCAGGCATTTATGTAAAACCTCGAATAGTAGCTACAAAAACTGAAATATTATGGAATTTGAGGTACAGCTGGCCAATGACTTAAATAGGGGTTCATAACCCTTCTTTTGGGGACGCAGATTTAACAACCTAAAAATCCTGCGAAGGCCGGAAGCCAAGTTATAAAAACAAAAGCAACTTTTTAAACAAAATTTTATGTTACGCCCTTAAGCAACAAAAACGCTTGGGATTAACTGGAAAATATTTACATAATACTGTATTTTTATTATGAATAAGTATTTGAACCATCACTAATTTCATAAAATGTAAATTAGGCCTAAATGACATGTTACGCTAATTTCACATCGCAACCAAATTTATGTTATGGACGATAATGGAAAAGTATCATGGCAAAGAAAGGCAAAAGGTGATTAGAAACATTATACGTTTTCATTCTTAGATAGCTATAGAAAGCAACTCAAAATGCAGTACTAAGTACCGGACTGTAAACTGCAATGGCTGATGGCATAAAACTGATAATCAGACTGGAGATGACATGGAGACAGAATGCAACCACAAAGGATCCCTACAACGGTATAAGCGAATGCTGTCACAGGAAAATGGGACAGGAAACGAACTGTAATAATTTTCATTAAGTAACTCCACTATGCACTCATGCCACGAAATTCTACAGAATTAGGCCTACCCTATCAGAAAAATAACGATGCACCTAGAAGAAGCATCATATACAAATCAGTGACTTAGTGAGATTACGAATTAACGCACTGGATCCTTTGACGATAATATCACTTGAAAATATACTGCCATAATCTAAAAGGAATAAAGCCCACAATAAAAATATTATTACTACTTGCAGATAGATTCAACGATTGTAATGGTAATATATCTGATAGTTGAAAAAACAACATATATTTACACGAATTTTAACTTTTCCCTTTCAATTTGCAAAACTGTAAAAAAAACGAAAAATACCACATATTACAGTTCGGCTCCTTACGGATACTTCACTTTATGATAAAAAGTGATGTTTATAAACGACAATTACCTCAACTTTGTCATGTTATTGCTGTAATATACTAAATAGTCGTATTAATAACAAGAACAACAACAGTAACAACGATTGCGTTAATGCTTACATTGCTGATGAAGCTGCTGCTGCTGCTGTTGATGATGATGAAAATAATAAAATACCCCACACTTTCGAGGTGTTCAATAATACGTACAAATCCACACTAGTCTGAAATCTGACAACACAGAAAACAATTCTTTTTCGTACAAATTAGCCAAGGCAACGTTACCATACCTAGCACAAGAACAAATATCAAATCCTTCGAAAATTCGCAAAGTTAAATTACCTGGAAAATACTGAAATGAATTGAAGTGGGATCCATTATAAAATTAAGACAGTCCCTACTGACAAATGCTGTAACAGTTTATATTTTTGTTCTTTTTGTGAATTATTTATCGATGTTAACTACGCCTACATAACGTCAAGCCGAGTTAGCACCTTAAATTGGGCCACGACCGCATTCATCCATATTCTTTCCAACTAATTATTCATTACGCATATTATCATTCGATGTGAGATACTTTTAAAAAAGCATCGTTAAATAAAATAAGAATAAATAACGAAATGACAGAAACTGTTTGATGTGGTACACGAATAAATTCTTTGATGTGGTACATGAATAAATTCTTAACAGTTTAAATAATTTTGAATAAAACATGAGAATCCACTTTATTTTCAAAGATTCCAATAACCTTTTGACATCCCTGCTAACCACGACTCTTTTCCTACTCACCTTCCCCTTTACTGGTACCTTTGATGTCTTCTCTGGCTTTATAACTCACACAGGCATAATAACTTACATATAAAGGCTACAGGATATCACGTTACAGCCAGAGCAGACCTGGTGCCAATCCAGTCCTCATATATCATGTTAATTTATACTCCGAACATCCTCATTAAAAATTATTATTCACCCTTAGAGCTCAGCCATCGAAATTTGAGTTCTATCAAATGAATTCACAGATACAAAAAACATTAATCACCAACAAGTGCACAAAGAGTTTTTTCATCAATTGTAACACACTCCTACATGTTTCGACCCTGCTGGATCATCTTCATGGAGAAACTTTCCGTTGTCGTTACACTAGGTTGCGCTATACAGTTGAGCGAGAATGTGCTGTTGACTGTGCACTGCGCCGCGGCGCAGAATGTGCGAGAATGTGCTGTTGACTGTGCGGCGCAGTGCACAGTCAACAGTACATTCTCGCTCAACTGTATAGTGCAACCTAGTGTAACGACAACGGAAAGTTTCTCCCTGAAGATGACCCAGCAGGATCGAAACATGTACGAGTGTGTTACAATTGATGAAAAAAACTCTTTGTGCATTTGTTGGTGATTAATGTTTTTTTTTTGTATACTATAGTGCACGGACATAGAACACAATGAATTCATGGATCTCAGTATCTACGTCAATGTAATCAGTGCACGTACGGGCAACAGGCGGAGATTATGGCGAAAAGAAGAGCCTCAGTACAACCGGCAGACCGACAGAGATTGGGACTGGATACCTCACCACTACGCCATCCTACTCGGGAAAAACAGGCAATATGAGACGTCTCAGCATTCTCACTTGAGACAGACTGCATAAGAATTTCTCTAACGACGGCCATCAATTCTGCCACTCACAATAATTACCAGTAACTTATAACGAAGAGAACTTCGCTCTTCTGGGATAACTTACACAGAAGAGTTGCCGACCACTTGGGCGTCATAGAACCCAACACACCAGATGCTTTTCGGCACTTCGCCGGCAACATTTTCTTGCGTCACGACGTTGTGAAAAAAGGGTAAAAGGTAAAAAGGTAAAGTTCATCCTATAATATGCCATGAAGGCACAGAAGCGGAGTAGAAGTATAGCGCTATTCGTTCTTTAACCTCGGCGCTAGATTTGGATCAGCGGTTAAGGCCACGCCCCGGCCGCATTACCCCCCCGAATGATCCGATACCCATTGTATGGGAAGCTGGATGGGTCCAAGGGCCGGTCTGGACAGGTGCGGAAAATATTGCCCCCACAGGGATTCGATCCCCGGACGTTCCAGCCCGTAGCGAGTTGTTATACTGACTACGCTATCCTGGCCCACGAACAAAGCGTGCGAGTACTTCCGGAAAAAGGTAATGTAAAGTGGCCATTACCTCACTGAGTGGCAAGGTGACACAATTCACGTTTTCCCACGCTACGGGCAGCAATTTGTCGTTACATTTATGCTTGACATGTGAAAGGAAAAAATCGGTTATTTTTCCATCTTATGATTTGTTTGCCGCCCAGAAAATCCATACTACGTACGTATGTGTTCCACCACTGCTTACGAATTGCATTACATGTTATTTTGACACTGATGTACATGAAAGATAAACAGGGGAGGAGGATCGGTTTTAAAGCGACGTATCTCTTTCACAACATGGAAAGTGCTAACTCTCGAAACATCACACACCCGTACAGACACAAAAGGAGTGGTCTTATAGTGTGCTAACCTACAGCAGAGCTTCCAATACTATTAAGGGCGTGAACCCAAACTGTCGATAAATTTCGGAATAATTCTTTCATGTGACCACAATAATTCTGAGGTTTCCATCATCTACATCATCAATAATAATAATAATTATTATTGTCATTATTAGCTAGTATTTATCGTAATGTTTGTTCTAATATTTACATTTTATAATAAGAGAATCCTCGATCAATGCTATGTGGAGAAAAACAGGAAAGTAGCTGAGGGCATTACTAATCCGAACTTCAAAAGACTAACCAAAGAAATACATTAAATGAGATAAGTATTATAATTATTATACATTATCGATTATTTTCTCTTATCCCAAATGTCCAGACCGGTTCTGGGGCCCACCCAGCCTGCTAGTAAATGAACATCAGGCTTCCTTCTTCGCGGGTAAAGCGGTCACAGCGTGAAGGTGACCACTATCTTGTACCTAGTGTCCACATTACGAACGAGTGGAGCTAGGCGTATGTTCCCCCTGCATACCTCCACAGCATGGAGAGTGACAACATTACCTTTTACATAATATTACTGGTACTGTAAACATTGTTAGAGGGAGAGAACGATACACTGTAATGCATTCTCTGGAAGCCTGTAGAGGCAACAAATACCGCTTCTGGATTATTTAAACGAGACAGTTTTACAAATGAAATATTATTTATAATCAGTATTTCACAAAAGACAAAATTAATGACTGTGACAATAAAAATCGACAAATAAAAAAATTAAAAATATGAATTGTTTTTATTTTCTTTTCTTCATACCTTAATCATTTATGTGTATTTCTTTGTTTTCATAACGCAAAATTATAATACAGAGATTAAACGCAATGCAAGCATTCTAAGAATCTGTTTAAACAGTTAAAAACAAATATGTATTAAGTTAATTTAAAAACATTTATTTACAAATAATACTTGATAATGAACAAGAAATTCCCTGTGGATGAATTGAGTATTATTTATTATTACTGTGTCATATTATAACGCACAAGAAAGCAAAGAAAAGGAAGTAAACATATTTTACTATCAACGAGACTCTTGCTGCTGCACCAAGGATGAGAGATATTTTATACCAGCTGAGAGCTATGCATGTAGCACTGTATTATTCATTAAGGCTGCTGCCGTAGTTAAAACTTCACAAAGCCGATTACTAAAAACAATAACTCACATGAAAATGCAGGGAAAAATACTGAAAATCGCGCCACTGCTATACTGTCCAAAGCGTCAAAAGTTTCAGGAATGGAACTCCACGTTTCCAGAATTTCACTTTCTGCAATTTTCAGTGTTGATCCGACAAACCGTTATCTTTCAATATTTTCTAGTTCAACTGCCAAATCGACATAGTTCTACCTCCAAACTGAGCTTGTTTGTAAATCACTCAACTGTACCTCACAAATATTCAAGACAATAAATTGCAACCTTTCTTAATTCACTTTTCTGAAATATTACACTGTGTACAAGTAAATACTTTATGAACTCTGGCGTTCCTTCAAACGATCTTAACGAAGCACATCTTGAAGAGTTGAGTCAATTTGCTTGGAAATATCCTTTCAAGACTTTGAATTTCTGGTTTCTAGGCGTTCTTTACGAAGTAAGAAAGGAACACCTCATTCGGAGACCATGTCTGTCTGTCTGTCCTGTCTGTCCGCCCGCCCGTCTGTCTGTGACCTCGAAACAACGACCAACCTTTCGTCGAATTTTCATGAAGTCGGTAAAGAACTTATTTTAAGAAGTTGTAGAGAAAGCATGAGTTTCGTAAACATCGTGCGATCAGAGCCATTCTTCTCCGCCTAGGAGTTGCAGTACCTTAGGTGGTGGGGCTGGTGTGTTTCAGTGATCCACCAAGCTATACTGGCGGCGGCGTAGCTACTGCTAGTGCCTCCAATGCCAGGCAGGATGGTGGTGAGAAACGAGACGAAAACGCAACCCATCGGCCCTTCGGGATGGCTGGCTGTTGTGTGCACGGCCGACAACCCTGCGCCATAAAACCTAAATTGTTTCGAAACCCCAAGTGAAGTTTCGGATTCGTAGATACATATTAAGACGACCTAATGCAAGAAAACTGGAACCTGGAATGTCCGAACTGTCCTTAAAGCTGGACGGTTGAAGTCATTTACACAACAGCTGTTGACCTACAGAGAAGCTATACAAGGGACAAGATGGACAGGTGGAGAAGAAATATGGGATACGAAATCAAACACAGTATTTAGTAGTGGGAAAATTAGAAGTAGCAAAGAGGATGGCGTAGCATTTATAGCAGACGCATCAGAAAGAGCTAACGTTCTGAAATTCAGCCCTGTTACCTGTAGCTTGGCCCTTGCTACGTGTAAAACAAAGTTTCGTAACGTGCCAATCGTTAATGCCTACGCACCAAGAGAAGATACGGAAGAACAGACAAAGGAGCAGTTTTACTATAAACTTGAACAAATTTATGATTCCGTGCCAGCAAAGATACAAAGATAATCGCAGGAGATTTGAATCCACCAACTGGTAAGGGGAATGCTTATCAGGGTATAATTGGACGGTCCAGTTTACGTAAGGAATCTAATGATAATGCTCAACGACCCACAGATTTTGCAGCATGCAAAAACAAGACCATGAGTTCAAAATTCTTTCCCCGCAAGGAAATATATAAACAAACATGGCTTTCTCCAGACAGCATAATATACTATTTCATCAAATAGATCATATTCTTATGGAAAGAAGATGGGCATCAAATATTATGAACATAAGGTCTTACAAAGGTGCCTGTTGTGGACCTGAACACTTCCTAGTCAAAGCCAACTTAAGACGGCGAGTAATGAGTTTCCGAACCGGTGGAACTTGTACGACTCTTACACTTGATATCGATAAGCTTAAGGACAAGGAATTCCATCGGCAATTCAGCTCATCTCCAGCAACTACATTAAAAAGTAATGCTCAGCTTCAAATACAGGCTTCAGAAGCTGAGGTCTTTTTGGAGGCATTAAAGAAAAATGTTAAGACAGTGGCTAAAGAAGTCCTTGGGACAAGTACTAAAAGTAAAGCAAAGGAACGGTTTGGTGAGGAATGTAAAGATGTCGTGCGAACCAGAAAAGAAGCTTATCATTTGTACCTTGATCGCCCTACAAGAAGTGAAAAACAACAACTGGACAGATCTATAAACAAGTACACAGCACTTGCCGAAGAAAGAACAGGTATCATACGACGGAGATGATAATTAAAATAAGGTGAGGAATTTAAGTCAGAAAAGCGTCAAATGGCTTACAAAGAAATAAGAATGATCAAGAAAGGATTTAAAACCCGTACAAACCTTTGTAAAGGTAAGGATGGAACACTTTTATGATATAGGACAGTGCAAAATCTAGACGGACAGAGTATTTCAAGCAACTTCTTAATCCAATACAGTCTGAGAACGGACAAGAAAAGGTAACCAGAATTAGAAGGGGTATTAAGATAACCAATCAATAGCCTGTGGAGCCCTCTATTAAAGAAGAACTGGAGAAAGCAAATAAATAAACATAATAAAGCATCAGACCTTGATGAGGTACCATCGAAATTATGGAGCAGTGGACGAGCAGATATCGGAGAGGTGCTACTTCATTTGATAACCAAGTATGGGATAGAGAACAAATGCCTAGTGACTGGCAGAAAAATATTACCTGTCCAATCTATACAAAAGGGTGATAAATTAGTATGAATAATTACAGAAGCATCTCAATCTGTGTGTGCCATATAAATTATTTATATCTACAGTAAGAGACGGGCTGGAACCCTTGTCAGGCAAGATCACAGGTGAATACCGGCCGGGGTTTAGGAAGGCTCGATCGACTACGGATCAGATATTTACGGTTATACAAATCTTACAGAAATGTTTGGAGATAAACATAGGTGCGGTTCAGATCTTAAATGACTTTCAGCACGTCTATGATTCAACTGATAGAACTGTGACTGGATATATCATGAAGGAATTTAGAATCCCAGGAAAACTTGTAACATTGGTAGAGTTAACTATGCACAACACACTTGTCTGTGTCAAAGTACAGAGAGAAATGGGAAATTTCTTTGAAGTGAAGCAAGGTTTGAAGCAAGGAGATGGGTTAGCTCCACTCCTTTTCAACCTAGCACTGGAACATGTGATCTGAGTCGTATATTGACACAAGAGGCACATTGGAGTATAAATCAGTGCGGTTGGTCGGGTACGCAGATGATGTAATTCTGATGGGTAGATCTTTAAGAGCTGTAAAGGAAGTTCTCCAGGATTTGAACACAGAAGAGAAAATGGCTGGTCTTAAAATAAATACGTCAAAAACAAAGGTATTAATCCAAGCACAGAAAAGGAGACAAGTAGAACACAGGATCAACCTTGGTGATTATAACATGGAGGCTGGTACTGGTTTCACATACTGGGGTATTCGCTTAACCAATAAGAATGAAGAATTAGTAGAGATACAGGTAAGAATCCACGTTGCCAATAGAGCCTGTTTCTCCATCTTTTATTTAATTACATGCCGTGACATCAATTGTAGAGTTTGAATAACATTATATGAAACCCGCATTCGTAGTATCCTGGCGTATGGCAGTGAAGCACGGACTCTTCCTAACAAGCCGTAAACAAATTCGATTCCTTTAGACGAAAACTCTTCCGAAATATATCTGAGCCTACCCATTCACAACGGGAGCGGAGAATCAGATACAATGAAGAGCTAAATGATGGATGGATGGATGGATGGATGGATGGATGGATGGATGGATGGATGGATGAATGGATGNTGGATGGATGGATGGATGGATGGATGGATGGATGGATGGATGGATGGGTGGATGGATGGATGGATGGATGATGTAAGTAAGGATATACATCTTTTAAAACATAAGGAGACTCAAGTGGGCTGGTAAAGTCATTAGGATGGAAGATTACTGCAGCCCAAAGATTTTCAGAGGAAGTTTCGGAAGTAAAAGGTCAGTAGCAAGATCACGTGGTAGGTGGGACGAAAACGTACTGAAGGATGCAGTCTCCTTGCTCCATATACGAAACTGGAAGACTGCGGCACAAAATAGACAGAACTGGAGGAAGACAACTGGGGACCCCATGACCCGAATACGGGCCGAGGCGTCATAGCAGAGAGGCAGAGCCATACTTAAGGACGCACATAGAGTTTGCCCTATTTTATATATTTTTCGGCAGATTTGGGTGAAATTCGGGATGGGAGATACCCGAATAATTGGTGTGATAATGAGTTCCATGAAAATAGGCTTTTGAAAGCCGTACTTATGGACATAAAGATACTTCCATCGGCACTTTTCACATTTATTGTCCGATTTGGGCGAAATTCTGCAAGACATCTGCGCATAATGCTACCTCATGAATACAGGAGCATGAAACGCCTTGATTTTCTTATCGGCATAAATTACAATTATATTTATGCGTGTACCGTGACACCGTGTGACATTCTGAAAGTAGAGAACACCATGGTAAATTCTGAGCCGCCCCTTCTGTGCACTGTCATGGCGTAAAAAATTTGCCCCTTCAGTGTACTACGTCACGGAGGACACTGTTTGCAGTTACAGTCACGCTCTTCAAGATAAAGTAAGGTGTTTCGTTGGTTTGGGAAATATTTAAAAGCGCCGCTGCCAGTATCATGTTTAGAAATGTTTAATCCCGTTTCAAAGGCTCTAATGTTATCAAACATACCCCTCCAATTTCGCGTTCAACTCACTTAAATGCAGTAAAAACACACTAAAAAGTAAATACGCAAATCCACACAACGCCATGTAGTACCTGAGGTAATACTTTTCGTTCGTCGAAAACAAAGCAATTTCATTGATACACTCGACAAATCAATGACGAACAGAATCTCGAATAAGCCAACGAACAACCTCTAAACTTGTCTTTTTTTTAAAGCACGCACACAAATAAAACTGGCTGCTCTGTGTACCGTACCCCGATTTAAGAAATTTTAAGATGTATAAAGAGCGGATTTTAGAATGCAGAAAATGGGGCAGTCTAATGAATGGTAGTGCAAATATCTGTCACCTTGAAATCTTCACTTCTCGGTTCTAGCACCTGTTATTTTGTTCATGTCAAAACAACACTGGAGGTTAACTCACGAACAACAGCAGAAAACGTGTCAGCAGAACGATCCAATGCTAACCGTTCATTTCTATCGTTCCCCATTGACGAATTTTTACTGGCAGATTTTCCCAACTAAGTTGTAGTGGACATAGGGTGGACTCAACAAAAATTCTGCTCACATGATTCTCCTCTGTACACTTAGATCGCAAGGGGTATCCAAACGCAAACAAGGATCGGGGCGGCGTCTAGTGAACACGGTAACAAACCTTTGGGTTCCCCAACAGGCGGAAAGTTTCCTTACCATATAAGAAATTTCCGCTTCTCGATACGGATTCTGGTCCACAGTGGAAGGTAACCACATGGTTTAACGGGATTAACTCAAACAGCCCACAAGCGTGTTGGACTTACGTAGGCCCTCAGCGGCGTTTGAAAATGCAATACAACACGAAACCACTATGACTCTTTGCTGTACATCCATTCACGTCGAAACATGAAATCTTTTATCTGACGAGAAATTCCAAACGCAAGCTTTTCAGTATTACGGTGCACAAAAATTCACCAATCAAACGCCGAAAATTAAGCTGCTTTTGCCACAAGTGATGTTTTTTAAAAAAAACTGCTCTGTAAATATGGACAGCAATCAGGGGAAAGCACTGCATTTTGAACTCTCCTGGTCTGTACGTTGACACTCATGTTTCGGAGGCACCTGCCACCCCAATCTTCAGCGCTGACGGAATTCCGTAAAACAAGATAATCTTCTAAGCAACACTTAGACTTACATCATGCGCACCTACTGACTGATATTCATCAGGTATTTTCTGCTGTCTACTAGCAAAAGAACCCTGTATTACACTTTCGTCCACCAGTTCACGTCCAGGAAATGCGAAACGTAACGAACAGTTCACATATTTTTGCGCATATTACCTCATAAAACTTTGTAATGGTTTAGCCCAAAATATAAGAAATTTGCAACACTGCCCGTGTCTAAAATACGTTTAAAGCTCGCAATGATAAGCAGTAACATCTTCTCCTATTTAGTTCGTTCTTCTAGTAAAAGTAGTATCGCCTTTATATTGGACAGGCCTAAATATTTACGGTTCGTTATTAACTGAACTATCGCTGAACGGGAACTTCGACTTACACCATGCATTTCGCCACCTATATTTTTAACTTGGACAGATATGTCAACTTTGAGGTACTTCCTGTGGTATTACACTCCTCCGAAAGCTGTCTTCTTTCATCAGATAAAAGGGGAGGAAAAATATCCACCGCATAAAGGAAAGGTTGCCACTATATGACTTAACTTTTTAACTCACACCCTGTTCCCACTCAACCCCTTTACTAAAAGTCGCTTCTTCGGTCGGGACATCAGAGTAAAGTTACAGCTCAAATTCCCTTTGAGCTGATGCTCCGCTGAGCCTTGCGAACATATCTCAGTTCTCACTAGCGTATCTTCTTAGCATGATGTCGTAGTCGCTTCTTCATTCTTCCTACAAATCCTTTGATGTGGGCTTTACACCGTACAAGAAAATTAAAAAAAAAAAGAATGAAAGAAGAGTAGAAGATAACTTCCTTTTAAATAAGGCAAAAGCAAAGATGTTCGCTGTTTCACAAGATACCGAAGACTTTCTGTGTTGATGGCGGTACAAGCACATAGAGGCACTTTTCTTTGTTCTTTCCTTACAGGAGTTTTCTTTTAGACACGGTTAGGACCTGTGTTACGGGCATGTAACACGTTTGAAGTCTGTGCCTGTGCTGTAAGCACAAAGGATGCTTTCATGTTATGCAAAGCAAACGGCCTGGTCAAATCTCTACACAACCCACTTTTTTTCCTGCAAATACGGCTTCATTTCGTCTTCTTTTCATTTTTAATTTTATTCAAATTAGTTTCCTCCATCGCAGACGGTAACAGGCATAACAAGTTGTCTCGAATCGGAGTTTGTTAGGAATTACTATGGTTGTCAACAGGGGTGAACAAATTTTCCAGAAATCTAAGAGCCATCTCAAAAATTCTGGGCGCCAGGGTGACATAAATCAAGACACGTAGCTTACTAAGGATACACAAACATGAGGCGTCACCGTAAAAATGTAGTCGCCACGGCGACCTGGTGTCCAGGATTTGTGCACCCCTGGTTGTCAGTATAACTGTATTGCCTTCAGGTCGTCGTTTGCTCGTAGCTTGGTATGGAATATCTTGTGTGAAAGTTGTCCTTCCGTCCATGTCTGCTGATTATATCACTAACATCCTGGATGAGGCTGACGTTTAATTCCCATCAATTCCCTCGAACCCTTAAATTAACTGTAGCAAATAACCTCCCTATTGTCCTCTAATATGCTTTTGCCAGGTTTCTTTGTTACAGATCCCACTGGCCCTACGCGCTCAGTGATGAATCGATGAAGTCTTCGACGTACGAATTATAACCATGCTGTCAGTGTGTACGTACGGCAGCGACCTTGGGTACGGAAATAGACTACAACTTTACCCACACACTGCACCATATATCCTCCTGATTCACAGTCAAGAATTACTAACATGACAAGGACGCGAAACTTATAGGTTACATCTAACCACAGCAAGCTTTTTAAGTTCAGTCAGAAGCTGCTTATTTTCAATTTGTACTCGAATCAACACAACGCATCCACTTCCACTTTCTTTTGTGCAATATAAAGTACCCAGCACATTAGAAATTAAACAGCGATTGAAGGAGCCGGACGAAATACACGTAAAATAGTGCTTGATCCAAGACAACCTTCTACAGCCCAACTAATATAAATTACTGAAATGTGATTTATTAATCCTTTCTGAACCGTCAACCTAAAATACTGGCTCAGAATCTTAATAGTGTTAATTAAATCTACCTTGCTTCGTATATAAGTAAAATATTGAAAACATTAGAACAGTGCTGCACATAGAAAATAACGACAGATTTCACGTAAAAATTTTTACTGGCCTTACCAACTCTCAAATACTGCCATGGCTGTATTGCTACAACCGGTCTATCGATTTACACTAGTGGTCTACACAAACTGTCAATGTTTAAAGTCGTAAAAATTTAGAATTACTTCGAAATTCTATTTTTCAATTCCATATCTGCAATTATAGTGTTCCCAAACGACCTAGGACTAAGTGAAGAAACGCAGTAAATACAAAAACCAGACAAATATATACCCTGCTCTCTAAACTGATACAAGCCTAACAAGGCAAATGCAGAAAAGACGGCAAGAGTAAAGGTAAAGGCAAAACCGTCCGTACTGTCAAGTACAGCATGAAGATGTACGAGGGAGCAGGCGTATATTATTATTATTATTATTATTATTATTATTATTATTATTATTATTTCTTACTGCAATTGGGTTTTCACCCGGTGGCAGCAGTCTTACACCCATACAGACACCACAATACAATAACACATACATAAACGGAACAGCACAAATTACAGTACACGTATTAGCAATTCACCCACACAATACAATGTGCCTACACTAATACAATATACCTACACAAGTACAATATACCTACAAAAATACCATACACCCACACATTACAAAACTTACACAAATACGACATACCCATAAAATACAATATACCTACCCAAATACAATATACCTACACAATTACAATCTACCCATACAAATACAATATACCTACACAAATACAGTATTCGTACACAAATGCAGTACAAATACAATATATCCCCACAACACAATATACGTACACAAATACAATACAAATACAATATACTCATATAAACATAATATACGTACACAAATACAATATAAATACAATATACGTACACAAATACAATACAAATACATTATACTCACATAAACACAATATAGTACACAAATACAATACAAATACAATATACTCACATAAACACAATATACATACACACATACAATACAAATACATTATACTCACATAAACACAATATAGTACACAAATACAATACAAATACAATATACTCACATAAACACAATATACATACACAAATACAATACAAATACAATATACTCACATAAACACAATATAGTACGCAAATACAATACAATACTATATACCCATACAAATACAATGTAATATTCCCACACAAATACAATATACCCACATACACACACACACACGTTTCAGAACACCTTCACATCACTTCACTTATTTACACACAACACTTCACTTCACTTATTTACACACTACACTTCATTTCACATCACTTCATTTATGTTCACACTACACTTCACTTCACATCACATCACTTCACTTATTTACACACTACACTTCACTATAGCTCCAAGCATTCTCAACCTCGGCACCAGACGGATGTGAGTGGTCAGCTTCACGCCCCGGACGCTTTACCACGAGAAACAGCACCGAGTGCCGTACAGACAGGGAGGCTGGGTGGACGCTTCAAAGAACAGAAAAAATTATCTACGCCGCCGGGATCCGCAAACCATGATTTCTTGGTTTTCCAGCCTGTAGCGTAGTTGCTGTTAGATAATTTTATTTCTACTACTCGTAGTAATTTTACCTAAAAGATAAGCCATCTGTTGTCACTAAATATTCAACCACAAATCGTTTCGTCTGAAATACAGAGCCTGTTTCGGTTCCAGAGGTTATGCAGCACCTACTGAGTTGCAGAACTGCATGCTGGATATAAAGTATTTTAAAAGACGCGGACGGTTCAATTCCTGCATTTGACTGCACGGACGGAGAATAACCATGAAAATCTGTCGCCCACCAATATTACATTAATTTATGGCTTATTTAACGACACTGCGTAACTTCTATTGGCTGCATGAATACATGTTGTTTACGTTGCCCGTGTTTAATTACGCACCATGCCACGAAAGCACATCCAGGAGTGGAAGTTAAACTACACGCACTCGTAGCTTCGGCACTGGATGCAGGTGAGTAATCAGCTTCAAGTCCCGGTCGCCTTGTGCCCGAGGAAGTCCTAGTTACACACTGAATAGTAGCTTCCGCGGGCCCCAGGGCCGGTCTCGACTATTTAGGGAAGAAAATATCTGTTACCCCTGGCAGAAATCGAACCACAGCGCCTTGGCCGTCCAGCCCATGTCCTAGTTTATATTTACTGAGCTATTCTGGCACCGTGTAGGATAGTAAATACTGAACTGGAAAGAAAGTGGAAGGAGTTGGGTGAGGTCCCACGACGGGTTGAAGAAAACAAAAGAATATCAGCTGGGACACCTGGGACATCCCGAAGAGGCAGTAAAAGTGGCAACGGTTCCAACCGATTACCCTCCCAATGTACAAGTATATCAACTCGTTACCGCTCTTCTAACCTGCTCGGCATCCCTCGTGTGCACGTACTACATTGATTGTCTACGAGTATTCAACATTCATTCACGATCCTAAGAATATTCTCTGTCATTTAAGGGCGCTACCTACACATATGAGTCCTCAACCACGCCATGCCGACATGAGCTATCATCTGTCTGCTCTCAGATGTTAATTTCCGCCACACTGTGCTTCCCTATCATTAGCCTCCGTCTGTCAGCCAGACCCAGAACTAACTCACCGTGGAATCTCTAATGCAGGCCAGCACTGCAAGCCAGCCAACAATCATGAAACTTCTTCTAATAATGAATAAAAAAAAAAAACAAGCTGTAAAAATATACTCGTAGCCCATCAGTATGGACAGCAGGCCACGATTCAAAATAAATTGTATTGTTGACTGTCTCGTTCCTGGTAAGAGTAAGAATTAAAAACACACTTTCATTACTTTCATGAAATTAGAAAGAACCGTAAAACTCTTGCCTATCAGGAACAATATAAAATTCTTGTCTAATAAAATATTAAGCTATTCGACATGGAAAGGGTGTTTTTCGTGTAAACCATGAGTAATTACCGTTTGTGAATGATTGATTGAATTTCTAAGTCAATTCCTATTTTTAAACGACGATGCTTAACATGGAAAGAGGAGGATGAAAAAACTCCATACCCACAATTTTATACCAACACATTATTACAGACAAGAAATGAACATTATTCATTCTATCGGCCTTTCTATACGCAGTGCGTAAAACGTATACCACCGTAAACGAGGCATCTTTTTTCTTCCCTTTCAAATTCCAGAAGCATGACAGATCACTTGCTTGAAATTTTGTGAAATGTCGCATGGGTTTGTTTGGAGAGCGTTTCCCTGTTTCAGGATCTACCAAAGCATATGAACGAACATATACGATCAGACATCTGTATAAATGATGTACGCTGCCCCCTTCTGGGCTATGACACCAAGTCGCTGGTATCCTGATGGTGGAGGTACGATGTTCTTCGAAACGGCGGTACCCTTACGAGGCTACATGTTGATAACCCCGGAGGCCAAAATATAAACAACCTCCTTTTACGCTTTACAATATATACACCTACACACACACACACACACACACACACACACACACACACACACACACACACACCAGAAAGCTCAGTAATCTGATACTAATGTTTTTACACTGATAATACCAGGTCACAGAGCCTCCTAGAGAAATGAACGTTTATGTCAGATACAAGTAGCCAGAAGCATTTCAGAAATATAATGAAATTCGACATAAGTGTAGATCAATTTAATACATAGCGTCCACATCGCTGTTCTTTTTGCATTACACACAGTTCTAAATTTTAGGCCTTCCACATCGAATGTGCGTTGAGTAATTTCCTCCTAGAAACAGGTTTATCTATAAACGGAGTGACAGGGAAAAAGCACATTTTGCACTTCCTAAGAATTACACTTACAATATATGCCTGTAGAGTTTTAATATATTACAAAAACGAAGATATTTTATTAAAGAAACCAGAAATATTATAGGCCTACCACAGTCTGAAAACGCAGTTTATTTTAAACACGAGGACACCGTTGCTTCGGGTTTCTGAATTTATCTGCTTGGGCTCTTAGCACTCATTACACTCAGAAGGGGACGATCCTGTATCCCAGGAATATTACTCTATCCTTCAGCGGGCACCATTGTTTAAGAATATTCGGAAAATTTCTTACATTATTCTTCTTTGTTATTCTTGATTGCCTGATTTATGTAAATGTGTAGCTTCACGCGAATCATACCTCCATAAAACAAAAACCGTGTTCTCTTGATAAATGACACGCAAGAGAAGCTTGGAATTTTCGAAAGGTTCTCCTGGCCGCAACGGTTATCAGCCTCTCTAATGATAATAACTCACAAAATTTTATGCAAAGTCAAATAGTAACGTGGAACAGGGAAGGAAGAGAAAGGAAACCACCGTGACCTACTTTAATACACACAGGCATTAATCTGTGCCATTACTTCCTTCATGCGAAACGTCGACGCATACTCAAAAGCCATAGCAGTAAGAGTACAGCCAAACAGACAACAGACACAATACGTAATAAGAAATATGGGGTAAGCCCAACCAATCTCGTGCCACACTTTTTTCCGTGGTGCATGTTAAATTCGCCGCGAAATTGCGTCTGTGTTCAACTGTTAGTTTTGACAGCTGCAGACATCTATGGAGAATTATTAAAACCAAATTTCAACACATATATAATTTCCTGGCGTATTTACTGAGTCCCACCATGAAATCAGGCAGAACATTATGTCGGACAAATTTATCCTACACCCCTTAATCAGATCGGACAGAAAATTAAACATACTGAACTACTGTCTCGCAGACGTAGATGGGGGTACAACATTAAAATGGATCTTCAATAAATAAGAAGTGTTCACTGAATTAATATGACTCAGAAATAGGAAATGTTTGCTAAAACCTTTGGACTACATAAAATGCAGGAAACCCGACCAACTGAGCATCGTATCAAGATGGACTCGCCCCATAGATTTGGCAAGTTGCTTTCACACAGAACAGAAGACTAGTGGTTAGCGTACATACCTCCATGTTTAACATTAAAAACTCTGAATTCTACTCCTGCACTCGTAAATTAACAGCGATTATTCCCCTACGTGGTATTCGCCTGTTTGTTTTACTCGTCAAGCGGTTAGACGCCGGTCTCTCAACGCGATCCGGGGCAGGTCCATGTGAGATTTGTGGCAGACAACGCAGGACTGAAACAGGCTTTTCTCTAAATACTTCAGTTTCCCCTGTCAATATCATTCAACAGTGCTCCATATTCATCTTCATCCACGTGCTGCTCTTACCAGAAGGACAAACGGGCGAAGCCTGGAAAGCTTCAAAAGCAACGCTCTTTCGGAAAATGGGGATCATGGGATAGAAACGTGCTTTCACAATTTCACTTCGAAAGATAAAACTTTAAACTGTAAACAGGGCATTTTTGGAATCAGTTTCTGAGTGAAATTTTCAACATGTAAGATGAGGGAGGTCAGTATTTTATCTATCATCCGCTACGGGGTTGATACAAGCTTCTTGCGATTTTTGCATGTTACATGGCAAAATATTTTTCAGTTTTGGACCTTCATTCTGACTGTATTTATCGTTCTGGATAAAAACTAGCTTCACGGATCAAATGCTGTTGTGCAGCAACCCCTACAGCGAGAAACCTGGAAAATTACCGGTATTTCAGTTGTCTCCTATGTCAAGCGTGTAATAATTTCGAAGCCACAACTCTCCACTCAATAAAACTGAGAACGATAAAACCTGATAGCTAGATATGTATATGAATAATGTTGGGCAACAGACAATTTGGTCTACAATACAGTCATATATCTGCCTGCCCCTAATACTTTTAATCTAGGGAAGTAATTGTCGTAACTCTCAGCTTTTTAGCATACATCATACACTAATTATTTCTGTAACCCCGTCGTAAAATTTGAGTCCTTCTGTTATTATTATTCTGGTCCAGGATTGAAAATATTCTGAATATGCCTTTTCGATATCCGGCTCGAGACAGCAATTTTCAGTAACGTGTCATTGGTCACCGCTATCTTAACTTCAATTCTGTATGGAGAGGAATGGTTAATATTACAAATTTAAAATTGTCCATATCGTGTACGTATGAATTTAATTTGTATTATTAGGCCCAACTCGTACACTAAGAAAACACAGTATATCAGGCTTCACATAATTAATTCCCGACATGTTTCGGTGTAGACTACACCATCCTCAGGGGAAGCTACGAGTATATTTGAACACTTGAAACCACTGAAGAAAACCAGCTTTAGTTACCCACAAGTTCGTTAAAATAGTTGCTGTCATATATTGTGATTTCTTAGTGTACGAGTTGGTCCTAATAATACAAATTAAAACGTTAATGTTACAGTTCAGTCGCTTTATCCCCAGAGAAAGTTCGCCTGGCGCTCATGCGAGGAACAGGCCCCACAGCCGATCTGGAAGTGCCGACGAAATAAAAAGTGACAATCCGTCCCTTCCTATCACTTTCGTGACCAACTGCAAGCTATCTCGGCTCATAAGCAACCAAACAACCAGCCACAGGGCTCTCATACGCACTGCGACACAGTCTGTGATATTTCGTGATCTAATACTGAGTTGCGACACGTAATTTGATTAAAAAAGAAAACGAGGGGCCCTGCATTCGTGCTTTCTGACACTACCCGCATATAACCATGTACATTGAGACGTCACATTCAGCGACCTGCTTCTGCCATCCTGTAACATTAATACATTCTCCCTGTGACTAAATCATTCGCCCCTACAAACAACAGAGAAACGACAATGCATTCGACATTTCATGCTATGTCCAGAATGTTTCTGCCGTTTATTCCTATCATTACCTCAGAACCTCCTTTATTCCGCGCCACTGTAAGGACAAAAAGGAAACGGAGTGTTAGGAACGTCGGTTAACGCCAGTATTTTGTTTGCGTGCTCCTGAGAATGAGAAATGAGTTTGTCAATAATGTAGGGAAACAATCCATCACGTTTCAATTTGAGTGACAAGAACGACAAAACAGTACAAGCAACGACAGCAGAGCAATATGAGAGTGTCGTGTGTGTTAAGGCTCACATTATAACGACTTCATGTAAGGGAACAGACGGATATTTCCTATAAATAACTAGTGGGTCTAGGCACTAGTCTCATTTTCTTCAACACGTGCGAGTTTTACCATAATGTGAATTTGAATGCTCTGTATATGGGGCGAATAATGGTTACAACGCCGTGTAATTTAACTCTATTTTATGTCGTACTGAGACTGAGATACGGTCTCTAGCTTCCCTCCAGTATTGTCTTTGAAGTAAAAGGTAGTATTTTCTCAAAACGCCTGCCTATGTAAGACAGTAATGGAACAAAACCTGGAGCTCATATCACAAAACGTAGGCCAGTGTAAAAACATTTCTTAAGCCAGAACTTAATTTTAATTAGTCTGTGATGTAATGTCAAAGGCCCTAAGAGCACTGATGAAACTTCCACTTAGAGTGCCAAGGCCTTTATTATGACGAAAATACGTACATTCAAAGTACAGATGAAGTTGTCCCGGTGCTTAACCCTTTAAAGACGAAGCGTATCTGTTTCATATGAGGACTCAGTGCGTACCGCGCAGTAAACACTCTCCACTTCGGTTATAAAAACCAGTCTCTTAATGTTTTATAAGGCAAAAGCTGCTGTTTGTTCTGAGATCCGTACAAAACACATAAACGCAATGTGGGCACCACGTAGAATTTTTTAATGTTAAACCTGGTGTTACGTAAAGTTACCGCTAGGCTTTAAAAGGTTAAATACAACAAAAAAAAACAGTCAGTATAAAGCTCTATGCATCCTTAATTTCGGGACTTGATGGTGGCGAGTCAAGAAAATGCACTTAAATTTAACTCACTTAGACATTATCACCATTAAATGTTTTTCTCGGGTTCCCCTATTCCTCTGTACCTCAACCAGCTATGATCCTTCTCTATGATTTCAAGATTCATTCTACTTCTTTTCAACAGTGTACGCTGTTCCCAGCTGTAGAGGCTCTGTACTGCTCCGTCCAGGCATATAATCCGAATTCTTGCCGAGGCGTTTTGTTACTGCTCCCGTTACGCTAATATACCGTCAAGGCACGGATTCGTTATGACTTATTTTTATAGTCAGCCTCATTTCACCTTCCTCTGGCTGTTTTTAATACCAAAAAAAGAAATCAAAGAAATAAATAAATAAGACAGAAATAAAATAAAGAAAGGGACATCCGCACATCTGATGCTCAGTGTAGAGTACATAACTGAACATACAAACTTCGCATCTGTCATTTGAATATAAGAGATATCTACTGTGTAACACCCGTACTTGTTCTTTATATGTGGAAGCAGGTGTGTTGAGTGGAAATACGTTCAAATTTTTTAGCACTTACTTATAAACAGCTTATACATACATTTTTAAATAAATTACTAGACGAAGAATGGGTACCTAGACGTTTCTTGTCAATTCAAAAGAAGCAGAATTACGATTATAGCCTATATCCATCAAACGAGCAGTCTCAACTGGAATTACGTAAACATTACGTAGGATAACGCTGACAGTTTATCGCGTTGTGAATGGGTTTTGTATCAAATTGTCTTACCAAAGTCTAAATGTGCTGCGTCTGATTCGTCACATTACGTAGTCTTTTTTACACTACCGACAGCACCTTGGTCTTCACAGCACCTTGGTGCAGTACAAACTTCAGTAAACTGCTGTTGCCTCAAACTCCATTAGGTTGATGGATTCGTCTGAAGTTATAAGAATCCAAAATTTGCAGCTCTCGGCCTATAAAACATCAATTTCTCACTGGTGCAGTTAAGAAGGTGGCGAATCAGTACGAACAACAGTTTCATTACTCCATTCCAGGCGACGCCATCTCGAGATCGTATTCTTCATCCCAGTTTTAAGGCTGCTATTAAGGTTAATTAGAAGTTGATATTTATTTAATGCAGACCTAGAGGTTCACTAGATGGCCGGCCCGGCAACCACATTTGAGCTGGCTGCTTATGTATTTCCAGGAACATCCCCCATCTTCAGGAAAGACTGTTATTTCACTATGAGGCACTTTTTAATTGTAATGTTTTAACTCTTGTTGGTCTACTTTATACACGATTTTACTGTCAGTCACTGTATTCCTTATCTCCTACAAACGGACATTTTTCTCGTGTTATTTGTAGTTACTGTTTTTCAAACAAACATGTTTTTCTTAATATCTGGTGTTTCTTTGTAACTGACCTCTAGCTATTCTGAAGCACAGTTGTCAATGTTTCTTCACTGTTGATATGTGTGACTACAGACGAGAATAATCACTCCTGTTCCACGGCCTGTTAAGGCACAATTCCCACGGGCAAGCGTTTCGAAATTTTCACCGGTGCATTACTTCGCTGATATAAAACTTAAAAAAAAAAACTAACTAACTAACTCCATGGAGCAGAGGCCTTCTTGAGAAGCTAACAGTTTCTCAGCTAGTCAAGAAATTCCCCGCATTTTATGGAACCCGAAGGTTCATTACCGCATTTACAAGAGCCCGCCACCTGTCCCTATCCTGAGCCAGCTCAATCCAGTTCATGTCCTCCCATCCCACTTCCCGAATATCCATCTTAATATTATCCTCCCATCTACGCCTGGGTCTCCCAAGTGGTCGCCTTCCCTCGGGTCTCCCCACCAAAATCCGGTATGCACCTCTCTCCTCCCCCATACGTGCCACATGCCCCGCCCATCTCAGTCTTCTCGATTTGATTACCCGAATAATATTTGGTGATGAGTACAGGTCATTAAGTTCCTCGTTATGTAGTCTTCTCCACTCCCCTGTCGCCTCGTCCCTCTTAGGCCCAAATATCCTCCTCAGCACCCTATTCTCGAACACCCTCAGTCTTTGTTCCTCCCTCAGTGTGAGAGACCAAGTTTCACATCCATACAGAACAACAGGCAAAATTATAGTTCTGTATACCCTAATCTTTGTGTTTTTGGATAGCAACCTGGAAGACAAAAGATTCTGCACCGAATGATAGCAAGCATTCCCCGACTTCAATCTGCTCTTAATTTCTTCATGAATGGAGTTTCGATTCGTTAGGGTTGCTCCCAAATATTTGAATTCTTCCACCCTTTCAAAGGATTTATTATCTATATTTATGTTGTGATTGTGTCCTGCATTCTGATTTCGAGACATGACCATGTACTTAGTTTTCTCAGCATTTACTTCTAGACCAATCTCCTTACTAGCAATAATTAAATCTTCTGCATTTTTCTTTATGCTATGTACGCTTCCGCCCAATATATTAACATCATCAGCATAAACCAGAAGCTGATGTGTACCATTCAATTTCAAGCCCTCCTGGTTTGCCTGAACCCTCCTAATCGCATATTCTAAAGCAAAGTTGAAAAGCAATGGCGACAGAGCATCTCCTTGTTTCAAGCCATTCTTAATAGGGAACGTGTCAGACAGATGTTTGCCTACCCGAACTCTGCTATATGTTTCACTTAGGCACATTTTTATTAACCTTACTAGTTTCATGGGGATACCGAACTCAATGAGAATATTATACAAGACCTCCCGCCTAACTGAATCATAGGCTTTCTTGAAGTCTATAAATAGCTGATGCACTGCCTCATTGTATTCCCATTTTTTCTCAAGTATTTGACGAATGCTGAATATATGATCAGTGGTTGACCTGTTACGTCGAAATCCACACTGATGATCCCCAGTAATTTCCTCTGCGTATGGAGTTAACCTTGACAAAAGAATGTTGGATAGAATTTTGTACGTAGTCGACAAAAGTGATATGCCTCGATAGTTATTGCAATCTGTCTTATCACCCTTCTTATAAATAGGCACAATGACCGACTCCTTCCATTCCTCAGGCAATTCCTCCTTATTCCAAATAGAAATAATAAGTTTATGGATTTCAGACCGAATAATCCTACCCCCTGCTTTAATCAATTCTGCTGGAATCTGATCAATACCTGGTGATTTGTGGCTTTTTAGTTTTCCAATAGCCATCTCTAAAAAAAAAAAGAAACAAAAAAAAACAAAACAAAAAAAAAACAACAACGACAAGCGAGGAGGGAAACAACGAGTACTGCAAAATATATTTTCCACAAAATTCCTTCTTGTAAAGATAACACTTTCGTCATTGGGTTTTCGCACCTTTTCCTGACGGCGTTGCTTTTCTTACTCCTTTCCTCGCGTGGTTGCTGTCACAATAGACGGAAGCCCAAGGTAGTCTCAAACAAAAGTACTTTAAGACGAGGTGGAATAAAATTGTCGGGTTAATAAAAAGTTTCAATAAATCACATCGCATGTCGTGAAAACAAAAAGAGGTCTTGTAGTAATTTACTGCCACTAAAATAAAACGTGCCGCCACAAATGGTGTAAAGTTCCTCCTTCACGCAGTTTCAACGTTCCTTTCATGATAACAAACATATCTCATTCTTCTTTGGAGATAAAAATAACGAATCCAACAGCACACCGCCGTCGGTTTGCCGCTTTTTCATGCTCATGAAAAATTCATGAATGAGTTCTCACAAATCACGTCATCCACGCCCGCCGTCGGCTGAACCGTGCCACCACTGCTGGCATTTTAAAATGTAATAATGTGTGGCGTTCCGGTAATTGATTTATCAATAAAAGTGTGAAATCCGGCGAACACCCTCCCTCCACGGCACGCCTGTCAATCTGTGTGGCATTCGCATATAACCAGAGAGGCATGAGCCAGTAGGGTGCAAAGAGTTCCGCTGATGTGTGCAAAAGCAGTACTGTAAATCCCAAGTTCGAAGGATGATGGTAAAATAACGGGAATGAAGATGCCTACTAAACAATATCAGAACACAAAACAAATATAAAGAAAGAATTATAGCATAAGGGCCTTGCGTGGTAGCACTGACTGTACTGGTCCCTGAAATTATGACACAGATCTCGACTGTACTCATGTAAAGCACGTCTAAAGATTAAGGAGCAGCCTATCCTAACTTTTACGCTCTCATCAACGATCTCAGTACCTATACTCCTGGTACATATACAAGCCCGTCGTGGAGGCAAAAGAGACGTAAATGGCGGCACGATCCGGTCATAAGACGCCCTGAACACCGACTGTTTCAGGGTGACGTTACGACTGACGGTCGGTTGGTCAGTCTGTTGGTCTAGTCCAGCCTCTCCGGACTGACTGCCATTCGTTTAAATAATACTGTATATGAAGCTTCAATTTCTACCTAACAGAAAACATACTCCGTGTTCATTAGAAAAACAAATCGTTTAATGCTTGTTGGGGAAATAATCGGTATGCGCTGTGTGGATCAACGAAACACATAACTACGCTCTGAGACAAAACGTGAAATTCCTTAACTCTACACAGCAGGTGGTACACAGAGTTAACCAGTGGGTTTTAAATGGTTAAGATGCGAACGGAAATGTGGGCACTACATTCTTTGGTCCGAATCTGAGCCCGTGTGATTGTTTTTTAATTCGCTACCTTACCTAGCACGCAACAGAGCAGCGCCATATTTGTAAGCATTCTGGAATCCTCTCGTTGCTTAGGTATGGGAACGTAAGTGGCTACTAAATGATGGAACGAATGCCTGAAAACACTACTTCTGTACGTATGGGAAGTTCTGTCCTTTAATTTCGTGAATCTCATTCAACATGTAAGTACGGATGGTGAATACTAGTAATTTTATCCCCTGATTTATATGATTTCGGAATTTGATTTTCGATTCTGTGAGAACAGGAAATGGAAGTCTGTGCAAAGCAGGCATTATGAATCCCACAGAATGCTAAGGGGAATGAAAAAATTTACTTGCACTTCGTGATTTTACTAAGTACGCGTATTATTAACGTTATTATTTCAGAGTAACGATGACAGGCTAAACACCGGGTGCGAGACACACAGACTACACAAAATATCGGATAGGAATCGTAAGAAAACAATCAACTTATGCGTGGATCTTCAAAGATCGATGTTAAAGAAAAACTAACTGTATTGACAGGTAAAATTCACGGTCGTCTATGAGCTACACCGTGAATACACATAAACACAGTCCACAGGTTAAATTCCTACATTTCATAACCTTGTCTGTAGATGGTGGTGATAATGACGTTCCGGTTACATATTATATCAGAGTACGACAAATAAATCTACGGTGGTATATAAATGACCGGACTTATTCGTGCCACGTTTAAACCGTCGGATTTGTAATTACCAAATTACTCCGATGGTGCCACCCGTAATAATAATAATAATAATAATAATAATAATAATAATAATAAATAATAATACCATTTCAAAATCCTTCAGAAAATACTTGAGCAGCATACCAGGAAAGCACGATATCAAGGAACTACAGAAAACAGCTACACTGGGCACAGCACACATACTTCGGCAAGTGCTAATGTAGAAGCACAAAAGAGTTTAATATCGAAGACAGCGTTATATGCACCATGAAGAGTAGGCGCGGAATAGCTGCGACACTGTATACTCTAAAAACATGGTTTGTTTCAGGTATATAAGTGTGAATACCCTGCATAAGGGAGATAATATAATAATAATAATAATAATAATAACAACATAATAATAATACTGACAGATGTGGCAATACCAGCGGACAGAAATGTCACACACAAGGAAGTAGAAAAGAGACTAAAATACAAGAGTTTATGTGTAGAGATACAACGAACGTGGAACATCAAAGGTGTGATTATATCCGCGGTAATTGGAGCCACCGGAATAGTAACAACAGGTTTAAGGACAAATTTAGAAGCCACACCAGGAAAACATTCAACAGATCCGCTACAGAAGACAGCTATACTTGGAACATCACGCACAATACGGGCAGCATTGCAGTCTGAAACTTGATACCTGAGCGGAGGGGATCACCGCTAGTTCATGAGAAGTACCAGGGAAAAATGGCCTGTGACAAGATACACTCCACTGAGCAGAGTCGTTCTTGACAGGTTAATAGGTCCTTAGCTAGTCAAGAAACTCGCCGCATTTTATGGAAATCGGTGGTTCATTACCGCAATCACAAGAGTCCGCCACCTGTTCCTATTCTCAGACAGCCCAATCCAGTCCACGTCCCCTCCAACACACTTCTTGAAGATCCATTTAATATTATCCTTCCATCTATGCCGAGTTCTTCCAAGTGGTCTCTTTCCCTCAGGTTTCCACGCTAAAACTCTGTTGCACCTCTCCTGTTCGCCACACGTGCTACATGCCCCGGCCCATCTTGCGTTCCTTGGTTTGATCACCAGAACAATATTTGGTGCGGAGCATAGATCATAAAGCTGCCCGTTTTGTTGTCCTCTCCACTCCCCTGTTACCTCCTCCCTCTTAGACCCAAACACTTCCTTAAGCATCCTATTCTCGGAAAACCCTAAGCCTATGTTCATCCCTCAGTGTGACAGACCAAGTTTCACACCCATACAAAACAACAGGTAAAATTATAGATCTGTATATTTTAATCTTTATATTTTTGGATAGCAAACTGGAAGACAAAACATTCCGTACTGAATGACAGCAAGCTTTCTGTGAGTTCAATCTGCCCTTAACTTCTTCATAAGTGGATGTTTGATTTGTTACGGTTGTTCCCAAATATTTGAATTGTTCCGCCCTTTCAATGGAATAATAATAAACAACAACAACAACAACAACAACAACAACAACAACAACAACAACAACAACAACAACAACAACAACAACAACAACAACAACAACAACAGTAGCGGCGGGCAAATGTAAATGCATCCCATCTTAAGCACGCCAGCAAGAAGACGTACAGGTGAGGAACAGCAAAAGAATTGAGCTCTGCTAGATTCATACCGCCAGCTTACACTACGGCTGTTGTATGTCGGAATCCCCAGAACCCAGTGAACGAGGTGGCTAGGCCTCACAGCTGGTGGCGGCGAACAGAAAAAGCTTTACCCTCTCCGAAAACAATAACATCAGTGCTTTTATAGTCGTACGTAGTTAAAATAACCAACGTTCGTCATTAGCCGCATACGAATCTTTAAAACAGACCTTCGACACTTCCACAATTTCCCAGATTCGACAGAGTTTATCACGCTCTGCACAGAAAGTTCTCTGTATTAGTCACCCTTTATATACCACCAACAGTTATCACACATAGGCCTATAAAGAACGACCTGTCAAACGTTTGCATCAGTCTGATTAGCAAAAGAAATGACGTGCTCTCTCATTTCCTACATGCGTCATGCAACCATTGATGTTACACACGATAAGGTGCCTGCCTTCAAATTGTATTGTGCAACATAAAAACTTGTTAAGCTCATGATTGATGCTCGTTAAGTATGGAGAAATACGGCACATGAGGGTGGCCGCACGATACTGCTTTAATGCAGGACAACTTGCACACGTCTCAGCTCCATTTTAACAATTAATCAATAGCGAAAACAGAAATACGGCCATTACCTGTTATTTTAATATGTTCTATGCTTCTAGAATTCAATACATTGTGCATGAGTTTGCCTTTCTCTGTGTAACAGGCATTGGAAATTATGTAATGCGATGAATATTGTAAGTACATCGAAACTTGTTAAAAATGACCACCCTCTTCACGGCAAAAGCCGAATGTTCCTACGTAAGCACTAACTGTATAATTCATACATTCCGGTAGTGATATGATGCATGAGAGAAGAGAATCGTCAGCCTGTAATGAATGTCAGTTTACTGAATGCACTGGGCGTCCAGAAATAAACACTGTGTTTCAATCTGTTATTGCAGACGGCTGTTAATACCTTTCTGTTTTATGTTAAAATTAAATAAGACCTTTCAGTTAAAAGTGCTGATGTAAAATGGATTAGTTGGTAGGGCCCCTTATCCATGCAGTATTAACAGCAATGTTCCGAAGTGTTTTCATTCCGTGCTGTACCAACAATAGCGTGTAAGAATCAAATACCTACAATCAATACCAACTAAAGATTTAATATTTTATTCTGGGTAAAAACCTCCATTTAAATGTCAGCATACAAGTAAAACTTTCGTATTTCGCACGCAATGTCACACAACACATTAAGCTAACGTGTTCGAAACGTTAAAAACATAAATTATAACTGCGTACTGTATTTTCAGCATTTATTCCCTATTAAGTCGAAAATTGCTTCTCATACTGTATTTCGGATAAAGCTGTGTACTATTATGACCAATACGGTAAGATTCAGAGAAGCTACAAAACTTAGTACTCTCTTGGCAACATCACACTTAGCGCAAAGGTGCGAATATACACGTAAAAACGGAACTAGCCTAAAGCATTTTTGTCATTCTTCCATTCATATGATTAGAGCAGGCATCTGACATAACTTCAGACTGTCACGTGGCGTGTCCGTTTTTTCGGCAGTGCTACCGACGAAACGTTATAAGATACCACAAATTCTGCAGAATATACACTAAACTACTGCCCTGGAAACAGTTCTAGCCAGAAACTAGCCTTCGCTACCTTAAATAGCACCAAATCCAACAACGAATGGCTGAATCACGTGACTACACGCAATGCATGTATGAAAGGGATGGAGAAGAGAGAGGAAGGAACAAAAGAGAGATACAAAAGAAAGGTATAAAGAGAAGAGTATGACAGAGAATAGTATCAAGCAGACCTACGATTATCTTACTCTGCCTGACTATAATATTATGCAGAAGAAAGAGTAAGACAAGGACGGAGAATGTTCAACATCAAAGAGATCCGCCGACAGGCTGCAACACCACGCCCCTTCGGGGTTCCTAGCCACCAATCATCAATGCCGACAACAACTAGCAAACCTCCCTTGAGGCAATATAAGTCTATCATTTATTATAAGGGCTGTGTTCTATCTCCTTTTAGCGCTATATACCACAATACTGTGTACAGCTACCCTTAGACTTAGTGAACCCAACCCAAGCCAACAAACCCACTGAGGTGTAAAACCTACCTACAACGACTATAAAACCTAACCTTCACTTTTACGATTTTGAGAAACTGGTCGAGTCCACTACTCCTGATGAATGACCTGTGTGGCTATGGATGGCTGTCGCAGAATAACACTCCTTACACAAGAACAATAGAATACAGGTCAGCTGCACCGTCTATCCGTGCGTGTATATGCAACACAACAGCCCCGACTGAACTTTGTAATTACAAAACTGCAAGTCGTTTTATTAGACCAAACTTATATTGTTCTGTGGATTACAACAAATGTATGTTACTTTTCTTTTAACACTTGAAGCATCTGAGCGATTTTCATGAAACTCGGTATGAATATCGTGCCATTAGTTACCACTCCAACGTTCTACATTTTTAATTCCCCATAATAGGTAATGTCATATGGACGACGTACTTCAATTTCGGTCTGATGGCGGCAACTAACGAACTACGTGAGATTTGTTGCGGAGCCAAACCATCAAAGTACATAAACAGCGAAAGTAAGAAAAAGTAAAGCAGTCCCTATACAGGCCTGGAGAAGTCCTTACGGCTCCAGGGTGTTGAGGCGTTCAGAATATCCAGACAATCGGCATATGAATGCGGCAAGGTTGACAGCCCCATACACCGGCCGCCCTTACCTTCCACGAGACACGCCTGGTACTCATACCTGTTAAAGACTGAGTTGATCCCAGGACACAGCACACGCAGCCTACATGAAGTAATGTTCATATGTCAACACCTCCAAACATAGCGACTGTGTGAGTCTGCAAGCTTACGTCCGACAAACTGTACGTACACAGAATTTGTACCGAATTTTTTAAGGAAACCCAGTACGATATTTACAACTGCAAGCAACACAAATTCGACTCCATCTGAATTCGAACTTATGGTCATTTGCTTACCGTCTGGCATGGTATATCACGATAAGGTTTGTTGGGCTGTATGTCGGCACCGTAGGAATACAAGCTTTTTACGGGTCCTACACGGAAACGTTTGTTATTACTAATACACAGGTCGTTATATCTACCATCATCTGCCACAGACAATGACTCCGTTCTGCTCTGGTACCACGCAGCAAATCCATTATACATTAATGTGTGATGCCATACAAGTCAGGTTCAGGTGACGCATCACGGCTAATGAGGTCTACAACAGTTCAGTTTGTTGTAGATCTCACATAAACCGGAAGGCTGTTTAGTCTTCTAATCCACTTTACAGAACTGGCTGACTACAACCGACAAGCAGCATATGCATATGCATAGAGACATGAGCCACCGTCGTACTGGAAAGACCAGCCTACAGACCAGCAAGTTTAACGAACGCCATGGTTGTATATTGTTCCCTGCACGCCATTCACTTGTCACTGGATCATTAATATTCATCTAGTTTTCATGGCATTTACAGAACTTACACGTCACGCAGCCGCCCCACAATATTCGCTACCCCAAAAATCATGGTTAAGGGACGCAGAATTGTTAACTCTGCTGGGTGAATGCTGTAAAATGTGAGCTCACAAAGGAGGTATATTAAATCAGTAATATAGTGTGTTCAGGACGTGTATTGAGCGGAAGTAAACTTACCTGTAGGTGAAGAACACAAACAAGGACGGGCGTAGTTCATATTCATACAACTGGCCACACAATTTCCGACACATCTAAAACTCCACTCCAAACTCGCATGAATATGGCGTGAACCGTGCTCGAAGACAGTTCCTCGAATTTCGTACAAAAGAAAGCCAATACAATACCGCTCCTGGGCAGTTTCTCTTGACGTCTGATCTAAGGACATCTGGAACAGACAACAGACAATAAAGAGAAAATTCTGTCAAATCAAAATCCACCGTCCTTTAAATGCCTACATATGTATGAATTACATAGAGGTTTCCCAAGATTTTTTAGTATCAGGGCCACTTCTTAATTAAAACAAATCGCGGGCCCCCATATGAATGTTGCAATCAGTCAACACAACATTAAATTCGGTAAAAATGAGACTACCTGCTTCGGCTACAAATGATTAGCCATCATAAGGCCTAAAAACAAGAATACAAAAGGGGGCATATTTTACAGCTGTATTTCAGGTTAGAGATCTCAGCCTTTACAAGCTAAAATATACATATACTGTAGTGTATACGACATAGAATGCATGAAATGTAAAATCTGAAGTTTATAAAATGTTAAAAATATTAAATAGAATAATATGACGTAGCCAATTAGAGATAAAATTCTTGGAAGCAACGTGTACATACTGAAGTCGGATCAGTGAAGTGTATTAACAAGTGCGTATAAAGTATGACTCGCTTCAATTCATTAACCTTCTTTTCCGACGTTTTGTTTACTTGTTCTGTAGTACATAAATAACACGTTAAGTATGAGTATAAGGTGGGATATATGTCGATGAGATGACAATAACATAAAATCTGTAACTTACTTGGGTATGTTGATAAGGCTGTTTAAACTTGTTCACAATTACTTATATCTTGGCATAATACAATACGTCATTTTAACAGATCCTAATACACGTCTTAATTGCTTCGCGTTTGAATGCCTACTAAACAGAGTAGAGTGAAAGGACAGTAAAGGGGGGTGGTACAACTTCTCAATATAGTTACAAAAATTCCTGTCTGGAGTTATAATATGTTTCTCATTTAACTGGTTTCAATTAGTTGCTTCCTTGCAAACGCAAAATTTCTGAACATCTTAACAGTAGTACTTTCAGGCTTCGTTAATTGAGAAAATGCATAATAAACACAAACTATTTTAACCTCAGAAACATTGTCAATTAGTTATTATTGTATTTGACACAATAATAATAATAATAATAATAATAATCTGCACCCAAACACATATATACAAATGCAAAAAGTGGTAATTCTTGGCACATGTTCAATTGTAAGAAATTTCCTAAATTACACATAAGACCACCGAGCCTAATCCTGTTGATGATACATCCCAGGATAGGTGAATATTTCCCAGCTAAAGCTGAGAAGTGAGAAATTCGGATAATAATAATAATAATAATAATAATAATAATAATAATAATAAAACAAAGAGAAACAGAATGAACCAAATACTGGCTGGACGACCAAGACTTGCTGCGACATTGTGTAAAGTCTCGGGGCTGCTGGAAAAATCTCGCGGCCCCCTAAGGTCCGCGACACAGGGCTTGATAGCCCTGTCCTAGTTGATATTACCCTACCAGTTTATATGTGTGCAAATTATTAATATATTTCTGTGCATGATTTTCTAAAGTACCTGCAAATTGTCAGGCATAACCTCAAAGACACATGGCCTCGCCAGTTTTTAAAAGTTACATGCAATCGCCATGCTTAATTTTGCACGCCAGCAGCAACAGTATGTAATCGCTCTAAACGGCAAGTTGAATTAGAATTCGAAAAATAGTCAGGGTGATATTTTACAATGTACATGGAGTAAGTTTTGTTACAGTTCCACATTTTTCGATTATTTACCTGTACAAAGAGTTCCCGACTCTTCAAGTATAAAAGTCGGCTAGTCTTGCTTTTACCACAGAAATCTGCATAACTTCCATGTACGTTTTATCAATGTAATAAATTAGAATGCATGAAGGTGCACAGTATTTACAACAAGTTTAGTAACAATCCGTCCAATGTATCGAATTGCGCCAGGTATGCACGTTGGCATGAATGTGTGCGCGCGTACGGATAGCAACAGATGCTCGGACGTGAGGATGTGCCTCAAATAAGAATACCTTCTCTTGCAAAACATGGAAAGCAGAGCGAAAGTGACCTCGCATGACTGTTCGGCGTTCTGATAAAAAGTATCTTCAGCCGTTCCCCAACACAGGCATATAAAAACACCCACTTCTAAGACTTTTTCCACGGGGGGATTACAAAAACACCGATTAGGCTATACCGATAAAAATCAATCACTTTCAGGAGGGCTATAATGACACAACCTTCAAGTCAAATGTCTGAAATTTCACGGACAATGGTTGGGCTTCATCTCGTTAGAAAATGAGTGGTCTAACAGCCAATTTCCATGTTTTTCTACTTGAGGGAAAGTGACATATACTGTATAAAAATAGCACCCGTCTGACATTGGAACACACCTTCGTCGTTCGGACAGACACTGTTACGTATGACAAACAGTGAAACAGAACAGCGATTATATACTCCTACAAACAAGTATGTCACAAAACACTTCCGAGAAAGAATGTGAAAAATGCTCTTTGTAAACAGCCTGCCTGGCAGAAGTCCAAGAACTCATTATATTAACAACTGTCCAAGGGTTGTACGTTCACGCCTGTAAGATCTTCACATTTTATTACAGACTTTGCGAAACGCGCACTTCAAACAAACGCGTTTATTGATTTAAAGACGTACTATACGAGTACTTGCTGATACGCTAATTATTACATAGTAGTATATGTGGGTTTTATGGCGCTGACGCATATAAACAGACCTAATTGAAGCAGTGTGCCTTTGATGTCCTTGAGTCTCTATGTCTATAGGCAGAACGTAAACAAAGAATGGCTAAGAATCGCTGTAATACTCTTCGGGTTCATCACCGTGTAGGTCTGTAGGTTGACACCAAACTTTTGGAGGAACATGCTGCTTCAATCTTCACGGTTGAAATAAATGAAATTACACGATATATTTCATTACACATATCTGTAACTGGGTCGTCAGTCTCGTCCGTTGCACAGTGGCACTTACTAACGAACAAATACTGTGCTTTCAGGGCCACAGTTTCTAGTGTATAGACCCTAATGGTGATTTTATTCACGCATGGGCGCGCGCGCGCGCGCGCGCACACACACACACACACACACACACACACACACAGTGTACCTATGATCAACTCGTTTATACTGTATATCCCTGCCCTACTGTTTAAAAACACCTGGGGTATTTCTTTTAAAAACGAGGGGAATTTCTTAACTAGATAAGTAACAGTTAGTTTCTCAACAAAGAATCTGCTGCATGGAGTTAGTTAGCTAATTAGTTAGCTGGTTAGTTAGTTGGAACTAGCATTACGAGAAGCTGTATTGCAGCTTACTCTGTGTATTACGGAGTGTAGGCCTATGTTAACACAGAAGACTCTTCATTGTTTGCGCGGTAGGTAAATCAATACAATCCTTACAAGCAGTGGGGAGGAAAAGTGTAGTGTAATTGTGGAATACCACCGTTTTCGTATGGAGAATAAAGAAAAATACAAAAACCGCAACTCGTTTAACAAATACGAGCCACATTTTCAACCACACTCCTTCATAAAGCAAGCAGTAATTACGAGGGTAATTCAAAAATTAAAGGCAATTTGCGAATTAAGCGAGTACCACCACCAGCGATAGCACCCAGCCGATTTGTAGCCGGTTGTAACTCGATTCCGACAGGTTTCAACACGCATCGCCCAGCACTGCATTGTCAGTCCGGCTGAAGCGGTGACTGTGCAAACATGGACGCTGCGCTTTCCGATTGCACCGTCATTGAAAAACGGACCGTGATACCATTTCTTTGGGCAGAAGTGTCAAACCTGCTGACATCCACCGTAGAATGTTAACACAGTATGGTAGTTTTAACTGCATGAGCCAGAGAAAAGTTTATGAATTTAAATGTGGAAGAACGAGTGTGACGAAGCTCGATCGGACCACCCGTCAACGTTGCGCTCTCAAGGCCACAGCAATCGTGCTAACACTTTCATTCGAGAAGACCGACGGATTACTGTGTCTGAAGTTGCTGCTATGCTAGACGTCAGCTCTGGTTCTGCCTATGTTACAGTTGTGTCCATTTCACTTTGTTTGTGGGTAGTACAAGACTTGCCTTTACTTTTTTAAATACCTGCGTATTTTTGCTTTGTCCAGATTTTTGGGACAAAGGAAAGTAAAGCAACCTGAGAAAGAATGCGTGTTTGTATCTCCTTTTTGAGTAATGTGGTCGTTTTCATGGGCACAGTCAGGAAATGTCGGCGAACTGTTAAAATCTATCAGAGAAATATGCCCTAAGAGTCAGTCAGGAAATACCGTATCCACTCTGTTATCCCTCAAATTCTCTCACGGACTGTAAAATAAATAACACAATCCTTCCTTCCCAAGCTTCTGCTCATTGTTTTTAACCTAAAACCGGAATACGTAAAAAGCATGCTGTCAGTTCTATTTCGCTATTTGGCTTTAACATGGAGCCGGAACACCTCAGTCGGCATGGCTACAGGCTGGATGACCAGGAACTATGTCTGGATTCCCGAAAGGTTCATTTCCAAAATGGGGTCCACTCACCCTCCTTTTCAATGGATACGGGGGGGGGGGGGGCTCTTTCCCCGGGGGTAAAGCGGCCAGGGCATGAACTTGAACACCACCTCCATCTATGGCCGAGATTAAAAATGCGTGGATCTATAGATCCACTCCCCCACACGGCTTCATGGCGTAATGCTCAATTAAGCACAGGGACAACACGTTTTACTTGTACCGGACTGAAATATATTTGTAGTTCCGCCTTCCATCTCCTATACCGTTTCATGGCGAGGTGATCAGATACAGGGCCTCATTTACCTTTGTTAAGCGGAAAATAACAGTTTCGTTGCAAAAATCTGTAAGAAAGGTGCAATTTATACATCTAAATATTCGAAGCTTTATTACTTTTTGTCCTCAATAGCTTTAGGCCTGTTCCTTTTATTTTCTTCTGGATTTCCGCCATGACCATTTTATCCCCATCCTCTTTTATGATGTATTCAGTATTTCTCAAAATCTTCGTGAACAACAATGGCACCGTCCAATTCAGAATGCAGATCACATGGGGTAAATACAAAAAGAACAAATATTGTTAATAGGAGCTGAGGGCGAACTGTGCAATTTGTAGAATGCACATATAATACATAGACTGAGTAAAGGAGAGGACTGTGTGAGACTCGCTATTACGAAAGTTATGACTGAATCACCGCGAGTATTATTGTTGTCTGCCTGCTCACCATATAAAAGTCCCTTTGTTCAATAATTTAAACAAACGTCCTTATTGAATTGACCGTTTACTAATTCACAATTGTGTCTACTTGTATTTGTCTTTGCTCAGGTCCTATGTACATTAGTGACGGAGCCAAACACTGAGACGAATTATGTACACAGAGAGAAAGAAAAGCACGCACTAACTATACGTGACTGTGATACTTTAATTCTATGAACTTTTGACTACCCGACCTGTTCCTCGCAACGGGTTGTCTTTAATTTTAACGCAGTGCCTTGAACATGCATGTTATAGTCAACATAGCATATCAGTGTGTGCCCTTGCTGCATGAATGATGGGCCGACCCAGTCAAGTAATGCACACAGAAGATGGAAAAGCCAAAGCCAGCAATTACGATAATTCGACGTTTCGTTTTCTCAGCATAAATTATTCTCTTTGACTTTCAGTAGGCCTACGCTGTAAATATAAGGGGATGGAAAGGTCTTTAAAAAGGAAGGAATTTAATATACGTGCGGTACAGTATGTAGACATTTTCCTTCTCTTTAAAGTCACAAAAAAGAAAGGCAGGGAAGAGTAATAAGAAACTTGAAGAAACATGTAGCAGACAAAGCCATTACCTCAGCACTCGTCAGGCCGGATTCTACAACATATCTACTTGCAGCATAATAAGCCCTTTCAAGCCCCAGCCATTTGCGAACCTTATACCCTCACAAAACCACGGGCCAATGATTAGTGGGGACAATACGATGGGCCACCTGACCAAGTCACGAACGTAGCTAAGTGGCTGAATAGTTTGAACAGCCTTTTTTCGGCCACTTTAATGTAAGGAGGAAAAAACTTATCGAAGGTTTTCCAAAATGCTCTACTGAACATGAACTCGGGAAGAAATTGGAACAGATAACATATTGCAAACATCGGATTAAATTTACATGTCCTAAAAAATCTGTGAATTTCAAAATTATAATCTGCAATTTTGAAATACTACGTATTTACTCGCCTTTCGGGGGGGGGGGGGGGGGGAGAGAAAGCAAACAAGCAATTAATCGAAAAGGCACCTCCTGAATTTGCACTATAGAGAAATACGAAACTTGATTTCCTTCTCTACCGCAGAGCTCACCGCTTGTTGGGACTGGCTCTGTGCTAATGACTGTATAAACTTCCTGTGTTCCGGGACAGGCGCGTAGCATTAATTTTGCAAGCCACATAAGCACAAAATGGGTAATAATATTTCGAAAATGGGATTTGACATACATATGAAACAGAAGATAGCTTTATGATGTTTATTTCATTTACTTGTACTGTTACTACTGTTGTACCGGTCCCAGTGGCCGCGCGCGCGGTCTACGGCGTGGGTCTGCGGCCGCTCGCTTGCTGGGACTGTGGGTTCGAATCCCGACGGGGAATGGTTGTCTGTCTCTTGTCAGTGTTGTGTGTTGTCAGGTAGAGGCCTCTGCGACGAGCCGATCACTCGTCCAGAGGAGTCCTACCGAGTGTGGTGTGTCTGAGTGTGATCCTGAAACCTAGATACGGAGGTGGCCTAGGCCCACTAGGGATGTCGAGCCATGGGAGGTAGAAGAAGAAACTACTGCTGTTCTGTACGCCGCGGTCCTGGCCGTTAAAGCGTGGAGCTCGTTGTCTTGGTCGCTTAGTTATGGGTTAAAATCCTGCCTGGAAATGGAGATTATCCTCGCCAATAATCATCTTGCTCATCAGAATTAATGAAGAAATGTCCGTGTTCTTCAAAGGCTCCTTCTGATAAAAGCAGTTCAGACCTACTTAACTAAAAAAGTATACAAGTGGTGTATAACTTACAGACATTTCAGTTCATTCGAACACAACCCCCCCCCCCCCACACACACAAAAGAAAAAAAACATATAAGAACGAAATTGGTAAAATGCCACTTACTTTTCACCACAAGCTAGTTGCACCTCGCATTACGCGGCCTAGCAACACGCCAGGATTACCACATGACTTACATTTCCGCTTCAGGCGGTCACACGGCAATAAGTGGTGACTGGGGTGTCCGATATAATCCAGTTTACTCGTCGACAAGTACATTTATGTCTGAATTACACACCACTTTAATTGATATTTAGGCTACATAAATTTAGCGCTTTATAACGTTAGAACACTTTTATGTGTATTCACTATACCTTGCTAGGAAATATTTGTCTTTTTTCTTCGTTAATTTAACGATCGCGTGCCATTTGCTTACGTCATACAGCTTCGCGGCACTGAGGCTCTGACTGACTGCTCTTGGTATTGTCAGTTGCTATTTTGGAAAGTATTTTATTAAAAAGTCTGTCAAATATACAAAAACCGGTCAAGGTGAACATATTAGTGCTTTAAACTGAGTTATGCTGGATATAATGACGTCACTATAAAACAAAACACTTTAGAAGAAACGCTTAAAATTAAAGGACTATGTTCAAGATTTTTGGAACTTTTGTTTCACAATTTTGTTCTGAATTTATACGATTACGTAAGCCTCTGGTCTTCAATATTCTTGACATTTAAATTCTGCGAAGTTTAAACCGGTTCTCAATTCTCTACACTGCAATAAGACATTTTAGCATTAGGCCTAACTGAAACGTCCTGCATCATAAATAATCAATGCATTCTTATCAGAATTCCCACAAACACACTTCGATGTCCGCAGTCCAGTTACTCGTTTGAAGTATAACGATCCGACGACTCACGCAATAAATAGCACGCGCAGGTCGCACATTGCGTTTCAATATTTAACCTTTTAAAGCCTAGCGGTAACTTTACGTACCACCAGGTGTAAGATTAAAAAATTCTACGTGGTGCCCACATTGCGTTTATGTGTTTTGTACGGATCTCAGCACAAACAGCAACTTTTGCCTTATAAAACATTAAGAGACTGGTTTCTATAACCGAAGTGGAGAGCGTTTACAGCGCGGTGCGCACTGAGTCCTTATATAAAACAGATACGCTTCGTCTTTAAAGGGTTAATACTGACAACGTAGGCCAACACATAAAGATTCATCTTTGAAACTCCCTGGTTACAACTCATGTAAGTACCTACCTATACGATAACATAGGCACGCATCAAGAAATGTTCTTGCGCTAAAAACAAGGTACTGTACTTTTGTAAGTATTAAACAGGGAGATAATAATGCAGAGAAAAGCAACGCTTGTAGGTCGAATTTGGGACACTCGTTTCTGTTCAAGAGTTAAAATTCTGCTGCGAGGCAGTTAGCACCACTGTTGCTTGTTCGGGGCGGTGCCGCGCTTTTTCGTAATTTTCATGTCCTCCAAGGCAAATGCCCGGTCAGTGCATGAGAATACGTCACGACCTATTCCTCCTATGGTCTTTGCAAATCATAACTATCCAGCCACTTTCATGGACGACGGTATGTTATACAAGCAAGAAACACAGGAGGCCACTAACCAACTCCATGGAATAGAGTAGGCCTACTTCTTCAGAGGCTCAGAGTCACTCAGCTAGTCAAGAAATTTCCATCCTATTATGGTACCCAGAATGTTATTACCACGCTCACAACACCCCACCTCTGGCCCATATCCTATTATTCTGTATAAAAAACTGTTTCCTCTTTCCTACTTGAATTTATAGGTCTACGTAAACATCAGTATATATTTCTGTAACTCATAACTGGTCACGCTGCCGAGGTCTCTTATAATCGATCAAAGTACGTCAGGTTACGCAGAAGCAGTCCTTCAATTGTTTCAGCAAAATACAGCATTTCAGGGGAAGGGATCTTGTTTATTTATAGTTAGCGTGATCCCAGCTTTCAATCCTGATGTGTAAGTAGAAAGACGCACTTAAAATAGTCGCTTTTATTTGAAATGGTCAGTTTTACGCTATTTACAAAAGTCAATCATCAAGGACCAAAACTCTAGAGGCGATAACCGATGGATCGCGCCAAAATGTTTAAGAGGCGCTTTTTGTTTCTCCAGCATTCTTACGCTATTCCTACGTTTCCCATCTTTTAAATGATAGACAAGTCTGAATAAATTGCCGTTCTACACCGACAGATTCAGGATTCGAAACTGAGGACTCTGACGAGGGACTGGCACAGTCCACTTTTGTTATTTGGTTCTACGTAAGCATATAGCTCAGAAAATAACACTGCGGCACACTACTTTCTATTCACGCTCTACAAACAATTATGCTCCCATACTATATAGTATAAAGGGTTTTCAACAAAAGATGAGAATTATTTCAGGCCTATTTAACGGACAGAAAGGCAGCTATCATGTAAAGCTGGTAAGGAAACGTGACCATCCTGCAGGAGAAAACAGCACAAAGGAGACCGCTCTACAGTTCAAAGAGAATGACTGGCGGCGTCAAATCATCAAACATTCGATGTCTTTATCGTCGTAAATGTCGATCATACATCAGAGGGCTGTGGCAGGAAGATGAAAAGAAATCGTGTCTCACACATAGGACTGCACGCACCCCATGAAATTATAACACGGCTGTCAAGCGAAGTACATGTGGAAGTCGTAGCATGTTTTATTTAGAATAAGTAATCGTCTCCCAATTTTGTTTCATGCCTTCTGCTTCGAGCGATAATTAACAGACACTATTCGCTTCGGAATTCGAGTTTTGCTGGATACCTGTTACGTGCGTGTTTAGGAAATGGAACCAATTTCCGACAATTAGATAGAGAAAAAGTTCACACCCCACTTCATATGCACGAAATCGGCTCTTAAATGTTATCAAAATTATGGAGATTGCTACTAAGAACACTTTTGTTTTATTTTATTTGCCTTCAAAAATAGGAACTACACAAATGCACTGTATCCTTATAAAAACTGACGTGAACTTCCGACACGTACGCCTAATAACACGGTCGCACGAGCAAGGTGAGGTTTGTTCTTCGTTCTGCGTAATATCTGTATTCGTAAAATAAACACATAAATACGCCTACCTCTTCGTGAGGTCTTCAGCACAGATTTGTGTTACGTGCATTATTATTAGATCCACAGCTTTTAGAGAAGAAGTTCCCAACTTCGAAATGTTCTAAACCATGGCATATTGATCAACATTATGATTATAATACCATACCCTTTCATTTACGTATATGTGTATTAGCATTACAGCAGCGATTTTTCAAATTTTCACATAAAAAATCAGTCAACAGCCAACACTATTTATCTCTATTTATTTTGGAGATTGAGCAACCAGTTTCGACCTATGTCATGGCCATCATCAGGCTCTTGGCCGAAACTGGTTGCTCAATCTCCAAAATAAATAGAGATAAATAGTGTTAGCTGTTGACTGATTTTTTGCGTGAAAAATTGAAAGCATACGCCAACGGAGATGTTGAACGTTAAAAAATCGATTTTTCAGATTATTTCATTTTTAATGCTGCAGCCTCTTCTTCTGGGGAGATGTCTAATAAACATAATTATTCTACAGGAGCAAGACAAGGCACTGCAAATAAATAAGTAGAATTATATACACTTTAATATTATAAAGGGACACATTTTGTCTGATAACTATCACTAGTTACTTCCTGCCGGCTCGCTTAGCTTATAAAACTTCGACGTCATATAAACAGCATGTTTGTTAGATGCGCCACGTGTCTACGAGCGAAAGAAAACATTACCTGCACCTCAGGTAAATAGGGTAAGTGAAAATCTAATATTAACCGCAACACGCTGAACTAAAACGTGCGGAACGCGACTCACGGGAAACCGAAAATCAGCGAACGCTGAGATGCCTGTGGACATGCGAGTATGCATTTACACTTATATTCTGACAGACGCTGTTGTCAATAAAATGAAGGGCCTGGAGATTCGGCGTGAAACAGAAAATATGCACTTTAAAACATCGTCTAATCTGAAGAATTTCAGACACATGAATACCTCTCTTCACCCAGAAACAAGATCAACAGGAGGAGGAGGAGGAAGAAGAAGAATAAGAAAGCTACGTAAATATGAAGCAGAACCCAGACCTTTTTTTGCTGTTTACTGATATTTCGGTGCAAATGCAATAGGTTGCTGGGAACGTTATAGGTACAGTTTGTTTACTAAATGCCCAAACGGAAATAATATAAATTCTGGGGACTGGCAGTTACGTCTTTATTGCAAACATTTCCTGGATTACGTAAAAAATACAAAAATACTTTTATGTTACAGCTATCGTGAAGATCCGGTGCTGTCCTTCCCACAAATACAGCAACGCAGAAACGGAAATTGTATAAGGTAAAGGGTTTCAAAATCTGATGTGGCATAAAATGTAAATATGCAATATTAGATAAAAGACACGAAAGAAAACCTTTGCCTATAATATGAGTAGAAAGGAAAGGTCAAAACTTTACTGTACTTTTCCCTTCACTCTTAAAAAGAAGGTAGTGTGGTGAGTAAAAGAGATATTGAATACACAGCATTTAAGCGATTTCCACATATTTAACAGCCTTAAGTTGTTGCCGCCGCCTGTAAGGGAGGATGTATGTGTCTCCTTCACACAAAGAGAGTCAGCTTGAGCGGCACAGCAAGAGAGAAAGAGTTTCAGGGAGCGGAGAGACAGACATCAAACAGTACCGCCTAAGTTTCTCATGCCAGACTGTTGACATGGAACCTTCCTACTAACTGTAAGAACAGGATCAAAAGAGATTTTTCTCTTCTTTTTTATTTTTACGGACAGGAAATCAGAGCTTTTGATCTCTCTATCTGCATTGCTACTCTTCGTCCCCCATCCTCCGTTTTTCTGTACCATCTCTTTCTCCCTCACTTTCCATCTCTCTCTTGCAAAGCTCTCGACCTCTTTTACCATCAACTCTACATCAAAGAAAACCACCACCACCAACTACACACCAGGCTGGGTGGTTCGGGGGAATCATCTTCAGAGACCAAAGGACCGTATGTACCAGCAGCGGCGCAGCTTTCTTGTCATCATTAATAATATCATGCGCTAAGCCATTGTTGGCTAAATGGTTTCAATGATACACATCCCTTTAGAACAAAACTGTAACATGACAATTTTTGCCCTAACTTCAACACACAAAAGTAATGCAACACGTTGCACATTTCATTTCTTTTTCGAAACTTCAACATTTTTTTTCAAGCTAAAAAAATAACTTTTGTTAAGCGTACTTTTTCACAAATACCAAAAGTCGAATTAAATTTCCAGTGGGGACGAATGAGGTAGAAGGTGGAAATAATGAAGCAGAAAATATACCTTCTTACGACGTCTGTCGAGGAGCCGACGAGGTCAGGCAATGTAAATAAGGAACCACTAAAACCAAAGAGATTCCCAACAGGCCTCGCCTCATATAAGACTGACCACTTAAATTACGGCCATTAGTGCAGTACCTGTAGCATCTAAGTGTTGTCCTGAACGTCTGGACAAGCGAACAGGATTATTCGAGCGCAGCAATGTTCCTAACTACCATCCCGCACAACAGTGGTGTTCGCGAGACGGTCCAAGGTGTTCCGCCTTTTTGGTCTTTAGAAATCCTCAGCCAAGCACAGCAATGTTCCTAACTACCATCCCGCACAACAGTGGTGTTGGCGAGACGGTCCAAGGTGTTCCGCCTTTTTGGTCTTTAGAAATCCTCAGCCAAGCACAGCAGTGTTCCTAACTACCATCCCGCACAACAGTGGTTTTGGCGAGATGGGCCAAGGTGGTTCGCCTTTAGAGTCTTTCCAGATTCGCAGAACAGATAAACTTAAAGGCTAGAATCATAATCATCATCATCGTCGTCGTCAGCAGCAGCAGTAGCACTACAGCCCTTGGTGGGCTTTGGCTTCCTTCGCAACTCTCCTCCAGCCTACTCTGTCCTCTCCTCTTCCTCTCCATCCTCTGACTCCCATCACCACACTGTCCAACGTGGTCGTCCTTTCCTTCTTCTGGAGAATAACCTCCTCTTCAACATTCTTTTAGGCACCCGTTCCTCCGATATTGTCTCCACATGTCAGAGCCATCTTATCCTCTATGCTTTCACAATCACTAAAATCATCTCAATTTTACATTTCTCTCGCATTCACTCATATAAAAGCCAGCCATCCAAAATGGTCCATCTTTTTGACTGTTAACACTGCCCCTAATTCGAAAGATGGTACGCACACAGAAAAGTTTATCGTGGTGTTCGGCAAGAGGTACTATGATGTCCAGGTATTTATCCGCGAAATAAAAGAATTTGGGAATAAGTTTTTTTTAAGGAGAGGGGTTTGGAAGGCCCCCCCCCCCCCCATAGTGCTTCTCTGATTGTAAGTCTAGAGGCCATGAATCTGCCAACATTATCCGTACGCTTTAACTTCTGTGAACCCTAGCGTCAATGAGAAGCCACGCAAACATTTAAAATGTCGTAGAAAAGTGATTAACTAAAAGTGATTAACTGTCCTCAAGATAAAAGATTGAATCCCTAATTTGAACATATATTTTACGTTAAATTTTCCCTGAGTCCCTCCAGCAATGCAAAGAGAGCCGTAAGCTTTCAAAACACGACATTAATTCAACAAATCTTTAAAAATTTGAGGTTTGATAAAAGAAAAGGAAGCCAGGCACCATAGTCGGCATAGTGACCAGGCCACTGGCTGGACGACCGACGAAGGGTGGTTCGATTTCTGGCAGGATAAAAAATGTTTCTCTTGTCCACAGCGTCCAGACCGGCATCCAGACTGAGATTATTTACGTTTCATTACATATGATTTGTAATACATTAACTAAAATTCTGTATGTTACATGGCATTTTTCTTACATTAGCTGAGCTCCATTTCAACAATCCTCCTCTTTCACCTCCCGCTTGTTATAGGCCTATCATGCCGCCATTCATTCAAACACACATAAATTCTTAATATGTTCCTCACGTCACCTTTTAACATTATTATAAAGGACATACAGGAAAGCTATACACTACGGGTTCGTTTTAGTCCTAAAATGACTCATGTGATTTTTATTATGACTGTCCTTCCCAAATATTCGAATTTTAGGACACTTCTAAAGCATTTCCTATTTACCTTTATGTCTTCTTCATATAAAACTATTTATTAAATTTAGTGCTTGTTTAAACTTCCTAATGCTTTACGGTACGGAAGACCTTCCTATTGACATAGTCTAAATCAAAGTTGGGAAGCAACAGCGAGAAACATCGCTTTGTTTCATAACACTATGAACAGGAAAGGCATCGGACAAACGTCCGCTTCCACGGATTTCACTACAGGTTTCCCTCAAATTCATTTCAATTAGCCTAATTAGTTGATGCGTACACCACACTCAGTGAGAATACAAAAGTTCCTTTCCAACGCAACCACAGACCTTCCTGCAGCTTACAAACAGCTCGTGTTCTCTCCCACTGTACTACAGTTTCTTCCAAGTGTCTGAAGAATCTTCCTCAATTCTCGTACTTCGTCTCAACAGAAGATTCAAGCTACTTCAGCTAAAATATTTCAAATAAACTGCCCTTCTGTCGAGTATTTTGTATTAGTCACAATTAAAAAGACCAACATTAAACTTGCATTAATTGCTGATTCATTTGGTGTATTAATTTTCTGGAATAGGTATTCTTGCGTTCTTCGAACACGATTTCAACTCGCACACAATCATTCTACATTTTTTCGTCAATGTTATATTTTCCTTTGTGGTGGGTCTCAGTGATGTTTAACGTTATACTCTTTGCAAGCAACCGTCTTTTGCCGAATCAGACAGGATACGGCTTTGAAAGTGCGAAGAAAATTATTCTTCCTACCATTTATATGCACCTTGCAAAATTGCGAAAATCGACTACTATACTAGCGTCGTCATGTCTGTCCGTCCGTCGGTCCGCAATGAACAACTTGGTTCCAACTGGACGGATTTTCGCGGTATCTGATATTTGAGGAGTTTTCGAAAATCTGCCCAGACAACTCAAGCTTCATTAAAATCTGACAAGAATAACGGATATTTAACACGAAGACCAATACACACTTATGATCATCTCTCTCTCACACACACATACACAGTTCTTCTTAGAATGAGAAATGTTTCAGACACGAGTTGTACAGAAAATCAAAACACATTTTATGTTCAATTACGTTTTTTTTTTCAAAAATCGTGCCGTTTATGAGAAAATGTGAAAAAATACTGTACAGCCGGACAGGCCACAGACGACAATATAATACGGCGCATGCGCTTTGCATGCTGGATAACCAAGGCCTCAGACACACTCAGGATATGTAATACTTAGAGCTTATCCACGGCAATGTGCGGGCCGCAATCATAGTTTATTTTGAGGAGTTTCGCGGGTTGCCAAAAGAATCCAGACGGGCCACCCTTTTGACATGCCTAATTTACATTACAGCTGTTACAACCTAATTTAAGTTACTAAACCAGCAGAGTAATTTGCGAGCAAAAACTGAGGTAAGCTCCCAAATGGCAGCCTGTCTCACAGCCTGCCAGAAAATGTAGCACAAAGCAACACAACGCGACATTCACTTTTAACATACTTTCAATTCTTAATGAAAAATACTGGGCCTGTCAGATCGCCAAGCGCGCTTTCTTCAAACGTTCGTAAACCTAACAGATTTTCACGAAATCTCGCAACAAAGTTGACAATAAAGATTACTTCCACTTCGTGCTTAATGTCCCGACTAAGTAATAACAATATTGAGAATGCATGAACTTGTGAAATGAAACCGAAATTAGCGTCGATTATAATACAGAGTGTTCCGCATAAAGTGCGTCCAAACCTCAGGATCTCATTATATGAGTCGTTTTAATACAAAATGCTGTACATGTGCCCGATTTTCAACCACTACACTGTTACGTGCATTTTAATGTTTCAAGATAATGTACGATGCTGTAGCCTATCAGTTATTATGAACCGCCTTCCCGATTACTCCCACCTCTGCCAAACACTGCTCCCTTGTAACTCTCGTGTGAGAAGCAAAGAACTGTAGATGCAGAAGGGTGAAGGTCATTTTGAAACGTAATCAATGTAAGATAACTGAAAATTGACGTTCTTGAATACTGTCTAATCAAAGCTAACTTTCTTCCTTCCGTGTTGTAACATTACTATGTAAACTTACATTACCTGATGTCTTCCTTTTGTGCTGTCATCTCAGACGTAATTTTCTTTTGATGTTTACATACAGACCAACAAGATTTAACTACTACATTTATTTTGTGTTGTTATCGGACACATAACTTTCTGTTTATTTGAACAGTGCGGTAAAACACGTGTCTTCTAAATTTTCGGCTGCAGTCAAGTACAATAGATACATTAAACTTATCGCAGCGATGTAATGTTCGATAATAATCCAGCATACGGAGAGACAGCACGTTTTACACAAAATGACCTGTAACGTAACATCCTGAAGTTTGGCACACCTTGTAGGAACATTCTATAAGGTCCCAAAATGAAGCACAAAAGAGTTTAATATTGAAGACAGCGTCGTATGCGCCATGAATAGTAAGCGCAGAATAGCTGCGACACTGTATACACTAGAAACATGGTTTATTTCAGGTAGTATATAAGTGTGACTACCCTGCATAAAGGAGATCATAATACCATAATAATAATGATGATGATATTAATAATAATAATAATAAATGCGTTAGAACAACTGCCAACATCAGAAGTCTAAGGAATATAAACATTTACAACATGCACACAAACACGAAACTAAAACAAGATTCCAAAATGTTTTCTCCGTGACGTAATACGCAGATTTTATCAAGGCGTTCCTTACTTTCAAAATGTCATACTGTTTAACTCTATACGTGAAAATGTAATTTAATTTACGATCCCCCTATGAAAAGCATGCCTTCTCTGCTGCGATTTTCACGAAGATCACAAAAGCTCAACAGAATTACGTGCAGATCTCTTGTACCAAATTTCACCCAAATCGGACAACAAATATCGAAAGTAGCGAAGAAACACAAATTACGCCCTCAAGTAAAGTATCTTTTTTTCTTTACTAAACTCTTAACGACTCAGTAAAATTTTGTGGAAATTTCCTGTACCGAATTTTAGTCAAACAGGACAAAAAGTGTACGAAATATGGGCCAAATATCATTTACGCTGTTAGGTACAGTACGGCTTCCAGTGCACCGATTTTCACTTAACATGCAACACTTAACGGTATTACACAGAGATATTCTATACCGAATGTCACAAAAACCAGAAAAGAAACATGGAAACTACAGGCAGAAATTCGTTTATGCCAGTATGTAAACTGTAAAGCTCACTGAGATGATTTTCACGAAACTCATGCCTGCTCGATAACTTATCGTGAAGAAATTCTACGATTCTCGTATAACGAATTTCAAACAGCCGACAAACGGTTTAGTCGTCGACGCTAGGCCAGAGACAGATCGACAGTTGGGGCGGTCTCCACATAAGACATTCTTTTTTTCCCCTCGTAAAGGAAGCCTAAAAAGAGGAACCTATACCAAATAATACAACAAACTAAACAGGATTATATTACGCCAAGGCATTCTCCATGAAAGTTGTTTTTATACACGTAACAAAAACTAATTAGCACACGATATTAGTATGACTTGCACACCAAGGTGAAGAACCGTGTCTTACAGAACACCCTGCAGTAGAAATGGAAAATATTATATTTTATTCACTGGGCGTACTAAGACTAACAGCGTCCATGATAGCAATGTCCTTGAAAACATTTAAAAGAAACATAAGATCGAGATGACGTCACCTGAAACAACGCATTCTTAAATTTAAACTTTCCTGAATCCAGTGACAATTGCGAAGAAGAGACACTGATATACTCGTCGACAACAGAAATTTGCTAAATATTTTGTCTACTTCCAGTTGTATCGGAATTCGTAAGTTTATGGTTATCCCAAGCTTTGACCGAATACAAGTCATATACACAACTACGTACATAAAGCTTTCAAGGGAAAAATAATCTTGTATTTTGAAACGAATGAAACCAGTGAGCTCAGAAAATGACACGACATATAATTAATATGTCGGTAAAACTAGTGTACTGTCTAGCACGTCACCGAAATCTTTCATGCAGTCGGTATCAAAAATCAAAATTCACCAACGTACTGTACGGTATTAACTGAAACGGATAAGGGCCGATTCACACTATGCGTCACGTTTCCGTTCCGTCATGCAACGTCACAGTTTAGCAAAATTTTCTTATGTGTAATTTAAATGGCTTGTTCACACTGACAGGAACGTCTCCGTCCGTCCCGTCTCCGTTTCTGAGTGAGAATGATTGACGTGACGGAACGGATCCGGACTTGTCTCTACCTGCTCGATTCCGATAGTGCGAACAGTCGTCCGTCTCCACCACTACACTTCGAACGTTGCTTGCAACGAGTGCTGTCAATTTTTATCTTACAGATGGACGAAAAATTAACAGAATTGGTTCGTAAATGCGAGGAATTGTATGACATGGGAAATAAGAAGTAGAGTGACAGCGTCTGGAAGGAAAAAGTCTGGGGACAAATAGGTGAAGAGCTGAATAAATCAGGTGAGTTTCTTATGTTTTTATTTCAAATTTTGAATTTACCACCATTCAACTATTACCAGAGTTTTAATAAAATAAACGCAAGCCTCCGGAACTATCACGTGCTGTTCCAGAAGGTGACTGAACACGACGGAGAGTGTGAACACAGAGCATTCTGACGGAACGGTGATGGAACGTTGACGGAACGGAAACGTGACGCATAGTGTGATTCGGCCCTAACACTAACTCCTTGCGAGTAAAGGATAGCCCCACAATATTAAATGTGTGGAATTCTGAGACTCATGTAATTTCCGAAACACCGATTTCGAATATCAGTTTGCCCACTTCTGGAAGTCACTGTAGACTTCATTACTTCACTGCTTTGGAGATAAGAATCAAAGAACGCAAGCTTAATGCGCTTAATTGTAACACATATACAGTTAAAATAAAAGCTGTTTCAACACAAGCAGGCCGATGGTGCAGCCCTGTGGTACACAATAAAGTATACAAAGCGGGACAGAAGTTCATTAATATGTGGACACGAATCTTGACGATATATAATTATATAAGCAATTCACAGGTCCCATATATCTTAGCACAAGAATTTTCACTTCAAGTAATAACGCTTGGCTTGTGTGAGGTGCAATTAAATGGAGTCAACCCTCATCTGTGAGCAGACGGTACGTGTGGCAGTTCAACCCACATGCATCACATAGAAAATAAATTCAACAACACTTAATTCGGCCTACATAATGTATTTATGACTTTCCCTTAATTTTCATCAGCAATTATTTTCCTGGGGAACACTAACCCTTTGGTTTTGGCCATGGCGACAGGGTATTTTTCATGGAAAGTATTACCTGGAGTGTTAAATAGTATTCAGATTTACTAAGCGCTTCAAAAGCTTATGCAGGTAATCACAGTAGACCAAAATGATTTTTATTTCATCAATATATGCTAAGACTGTTGCAACTGAAACTGAAAACCAGAGAAGAGCTGATGGTGAGTGACACTTTCACGAAATTCAGAAAACTAATTGGAATCAATAGATATTTACTCACATCAACGCCAACTAGTGTTGTTGGAAACCGCGCAATCAGGCGACCTACACGCGGAAGCTTTCGCCTCATACCATGCTCGGATACAGAATAGAGTTTTAAGAAGTGTGAGTGGGTAGCCTCAAGAAAGGCCGGAAAGTAGAATCCGTGTTTAAGCATAGAGTTCTTTCCAAATAATAACAATACTACTACTACTACTACTACTACTACTACTACTACTACTACTAATAATAATAATAATAATTGCACCGACTAATAACAATACTAATAACTACCACATTAACACGCACGATCATATGACAAACACCTGTAACTACAAGAAATAAACGAATTCTGACTTCAGTGCGATTCGATCCTGTGCACATCTACCTTCCAGCCCAACATAACACAAAACAATATGTTAATTACATTTAACCGTTAGCTTATGTAACCTAAATATAACATTAACAACGAAACAGTTGTGAAACTGAAGTCCACGTACGCAACACGAAAATAAACTTGGCCTGGAACCGACTATTTTTTGTTTTCAATTTCGGTAAGATACGTAGCAGGTAGGAGGACATTCGTGTCTTACATGTTCGACAGCTTATTTAGTCACAATGGTGTAAAGAATAGGGAAACGATATAACAAAATCCCTGTACTTACGCAGTCTCTTGGTTTTCACGCACTTGTTCGTAGCCGAGGTGCCAGTATGACCTCCGCTCACAAGCGGCTGCTCTGTGATCTCATCAATTGATTGCCGGCTGCTGACTGACACCACTCGACCCACGGTGGCACAAATCTCCGGAGTCAAGTGGACGACGGAACTTCCTTTGACAACCGAAACTCCACCCTCCCCTCCCAATCCCTTCACGCGCTGAGCGGGTTCTTTTGTCAATTAGACGAAATCCTTCCCATTATATAATGTCCAGATTGACAATGGTATTCATCAAATTAAGAGCTACTGGCAGAGAGAGAAAAGCGCGCTGCCTTTTAAAGCAATGTCATGCACTGCTGGGTACGTTAACGGACGTAGCCGTGTAACTTACTTTAGCAGAACAAATTTTTACAGTGGGAATGTGCTCATTGTGGATTAATAAAGGGGGAAAGACCATGTCACATACCATAGGCGTAACTTGGGGGAAGGGAAAGGGGGGAGGCAAATGTCCCCCACCCAATATTTATTCAACCTAGGAATAGTTTATTTGGCCACTGAATTGAGTAATGAAAAATAAAAAATCGAGAGAAAAAAGAAAATGAAAAACTTGCGTTTTATGGGACCAATTTTCCCCTCTTTCAAATTTGATTCCTTTGTAACATAAAGTTCCTAATACCCATAGTCAGTTCTGCTCCCCCAGTGTTATTAGCCAAGTTACGCGTATGTCAAATACTATCTAACTACCTGGTAATACGACTCAAAAATTCAGCCACAAAGGCTGCTGTGGTCACTACCATCAACCGAGTAAATTCAGTCTTCAGGATAACAACCAATCCCTTACGATTATTTAAATATGACATTTATATTCCCAGCCTTCTCGATATACCAAGTGGTTGCTTCAAGCGAGGAAGTTAGACACCTCTGCTCTTCTGCTGGTTGGTACGGTTCACTCTTTCCCAAAGTTAGTTACCAAGCTGATGTGATTCTGACGTGTTAGAGAATGGGCATACATGTATTCGCAAGTCTAATTACTAGCTGAAAGACCACAGTCAAGCATGCGCGTGTGTATTGAAATAATTTATAACGCATCTGAACTTCAGGTATTTTTTATAAAGCAAGCAATACAACAGATCGCTCCGAACAACGGCAGACAGAAGCGTATTATTTCTATATACCTCACCCGTACCGAACAGCAGTTACAATCAAATTCATTTTTTAAAAACACTAAATTAAATGTGATTTAAAAATTCTGTAGTAATCATTTCATGAACCCACCCTCTGTCAGTTTACTCAGAATTTAAGAATTACGGACTTATTACGGTTTACACTCAAACATAAATAGAACACACAACACTCAAACCAACAAAATGCCCTCTTATTATTTGATATATTGCACATTACAGCATCTGTAGACTAATTCAACATGTTTCGATCCTTCCTGAGATCATCATCAGGGATTCATGTAAGAATACAAATTACACAAACATAACCAACAATATATGTGCATGTTAAAGAGATATAAAACTTACAAAATATGATCAGTTAAACTGTAGACGGTTTCGTAGTGGATCCTTCGTTTACAGCAACTAATGTTAAAAATATTAAGTTAATTACATTATAAATATAAACATGGAAGGGCCCTTATTTACCTTCCATGAATTGCTTCGAACGGTTATACATTTCGTTGCATTCCTAAAATAGTAAGCTTATTCCCGAACAAGGCACGGCAGAACGCTACCCGCTTTACCAACTTGTTAATGACCTCCAACTACGTCACACTCGCACGTGACCTGAATCTACATGTAGTCTATCTTAACGACCTAGCTTCAGTATATAAACAACCAATCTCCAATACACAGGTATGTACCATGTTAGTTACTGCCACTATCGTTCTAGGATAAAAAGTTTTTAAATATACTTTATATATTCACGTATTTTAAAATGGTTACACATGTTTATATTTATAATTGAATTAACATAATGTTTTTACCGTTAATCTGCAGTATACCAGGGACCACTAAGAAACCGCCTAGAGTTTAAATGATTATTTTTACACACTGTATATCTTTTTAACATGCACATACATTGTTAGTTCTGTTTGTGTAATTCATACTCTTACACTAATCCCTGACGATGACCCCAGGAAGGACTGAAACATGTTAGATTAGTCTACAGATATTGTAATATACAATATCTAAAATAATAAGAGTGCGTTTTGTTGGTTTGATTATTGTGTGCTCGATTAGTGACAGTGCACGGTATGAGGAATATAAAATAAACGAATAAGTCTGTTAGGAAAAGGAACACGTTTAGTGGCAAGACCGCTAATATTCTCCCTTTTAAAAGTAATAAATTCAGTTAACAAACTTTTCAACTTTGATCTATAGGAGTACTTTTAAACAACTTCAATAAGCACTCTACACCCAGACCGTTTAGCGTAGCGACAGGCAGAGCGGCGGTCGCCGCTATTCCGACACTTCGTCAGTGGAAGTCCACACGTTTTGCTCCAATGCACTGCAATGATTATTACGTCTTTACTCATCATATCTAAAGAAGATGCTATACATGATTTGCAGTGCGAGCTTCTGTACTGTTTTGGTAAGAGGCGTATGTTCTGTTGTAATGGTACAGGCCTTCATCAATTGTCTCGAAATTGGTGTCATTATGTCAGAGTCAACTTACAGTCTCAGTAAATAAGGGCCTAACACTCCTTGGCGCACTCAAAACACAGCACACACGAACCATAATGTCGTGCAATAACACTGCGTCCACTAACGTGGAATTTCATGCGCATCAATACCTGTTACTCTGAGAGTTCACGTACCCACTAAGATGAAGTCACGCTGTTTTATCCAAATGAACAGTTGTCGGGTTGATTTCTTCAGCCTACACCCCCTTAATATACTAGCTCACAAATTCAGTTCCGCTTCACGAACTGCTTCGATCAGTTTTCGAACCACAGTTATCATACAAGATCTAAGCAGTGCAGTTTTGTTGAATCTCGTGGCGATTATGCACACAGACCCATTTGCAAAGCGGGTCGCTCTGAAGATATTCACGGAAATGTCTCCAATCTAACATCAATTCTGTCCCATTTTTTCTCGTTCAGCACGTGTCTTCTGCCTGTTCTCTCACTGCTTAAACTGAAACCTGTGGCATAAAACTATTTATTTGTAAGGTGTTTTCATGTGTTGAACTGACGGATTCAGAAGTTTTCGTCTCACCTTACGACGACACTACTTCCTGTAGCAACTACACTTAGTGTATGTACGACACAGACCGAAATCCGTACTGTAACCGCAAATTTGCCGCAGACCTCGAAATCTCTCCGACAAACAGTATGGAAACGACCTGGCGCGTGGGGTGGGAGTATGGCATTTGCAACATGACGGGAAGTAATCAGCGATTAGGGCCAATTAAAACAATTATACATCATCGCACATTTCGCTCTGTGTTTCCTATCTTGTATCTGTTATTTTCTTAAGCTACCGTGTTAAAAACGCGAGTTATAGTACAGAATTAGTACCTGCAACCGACAACTATTTTTCATTGTCCAGTTGATCCAACTGCATACCAGACGGTCAGTAGGCCTCGTGAGAGGTGCCTGCCGTCGGTAAAAGCAGTACTGTTGGCACATCTTACCGTTTATTGTCTCTGGTAACAATAACTTCAATACTTCTGCCTTTCATGAACCACTCAGCGGAATGTAGGCCTGTATACTAAGCAGGGCTCATCTAACGATGTATCACTTCAAATAATTTTAAAGGAAGCTATTCAGAGTCGAGACACTTCACCTACATCTCACCAACTTCGAAATCCTTCGGCAGGAGTTTCAGCATTTTGAACACTACGACTTCACTTCGTACCTCACACATAACACAGTGTCTCCCTTACAAAGGACACTATGTTTAATAGTCTTGAAGAGATAATCACTGTTTACCGTGAGGGTCATATGGAATGCATAAACCTAAATGCACCCTGTTGGGTAACTGCAGTTTCTGAGTGTGAAACTAAGCGACAGAAATGTAGCAACGAGTGAGCATTAAAGGAGGACGGAGTTAAATGAATAAAGGCTAACGCTTGTCAGTCGGAACTGTTACTTCATGGGATTTACTGTTCTGACTGAACAAATTAAACCAATGTTACTGACAAATTTTTTAAAAATAACAGCAATGACATTTGTTTCGAAATACTGTCACAGGAATATATCCCGCCGGCACATCGCCTCCCGCCTCACAAACAGCGTTCATCCGTAACGAAACTAACTTTCTTCTTCCACTGTACAAGCAATCAAAAGTATTCGTACGTTACAGCGATGAGTATGAGTCAAGTCATCTATAAACTACACAATATGAAACTGGTTACATATTAGTAGAAATAATTATGGAAGGGCAACATTCTGTATGTTGGACACTCACCAAGTCATGAACACGTCTGTGGAAACGCAGTACATATAAACTGTAAACTGCTGTCTTGAATGAACACTTTCGTAACTCGTAACGCATTCTGAGAACCATGCATGTTCCGCTACATTAATATACTCCCTAATATTCAAAATGAAAGCTGTAGTTTTAATTCCCTTGATTTAAATTGATACATTTAGTAAACGGCGCGTGGGACACAGTTTTTTCATAAACAACTTGGGGTTTGATCTACACAAAAAGAAATCTCCCTCTGATGTAGCAAAATTAAGACCAGAATTAAAAGTTCAAATTACTCGTACGCACACTTTACAATTTCTGTCACTGGAGTTGTTAAGAACAACAAAACGATACAAACCACCTCGCGACCCGTCATAATGTTTTGGGGCTTACTTCACAGTCTGGACACTTATTTACCATTTCGAGATTTGTCCGCATTTCGGAATGTACATATCCTAATAACAATGGACATGACAGTAGTACAACTCTTCCATTGTCTCTCTCCGCCTTTTATTTATTTTTTCTCACAAAAGACCCAGTGTCTTCTCTGAGTCACTACACAGGAACGATGTAAGGCGTAAAAAGAAAAGAAAGCTTCGTTTTCAGCCTGCACAAACTACACGCGAAACACCAGCGAGTTGCTGAATAACTGCTTTCATGTTTCCCGACCAGAACGGCATTCGCTCCGCCGTAACGCATAGGCAACTTCTCTGACACGCTGGTTAAGCCAGTAATCGAAACAAGATCCGGCAGGCATCTGTACATGGCACCCAAGAAACGGATGGGCGGACGATACGATTATACTTGACGGCAACAAAATAAGTTACCACTACTTTTGACGGTGTGTTTCAACATTAATAATTTCGCTACACATAAAATGACGAAACACTGATGAAAGTGGTATCGTTTTTCTGCTAAGCAAACAATTTTAATACGTAGGCCCATATGCAATTCAGTGCTGTAGTTTCATTTTTTGCTACAGTCTCAGTATTTTGTGACATCTTTGTTCAAAGAGCAATGGCAACTACATGCACCGCATGCTGTAACACCGACAAACGACACTTATTGCTCAAGAGGGTATTTGTGTTTTGTACGATTCTCAGAAATAAGAGTGATTAACAGCATTAACCGATAGACTTCAGTAATGGAGTCGGAGTGTGTTTTTTATAAAGTTCGAGCAGAATTTTAGGTATAATTTCGATTAAATGCAGTCTTCAAAGCTTTAACTGTGCACGATGATGAAGTCCGACAGCTGATTAATTTACACGACAATTTTCAGCATTCGGATATTTCTTAGTCTCAGGCGAAGCCGTTATCCTTTTTAAAATAATACCCTCGTGGCACTCTCACTGGTACTGAAATCTCAAACCAAACATTCATCCACGATTAGGATCTTTCATATGATGTCGCGTAGTTTAATATATAAATGTTTTACAGAACAGAACATGCACATTCTAATGTGAATACACAAAGATAGGGGTGTAACCGGAAAGAAAATCTCCGATACTGATTTAATGATACTGCATCAAACGGAAGGTTATGAATGAAAGGAAAGTACTGTCTGCGGGGAAATGAGTTCTTTACGGCGGTACATACTCCTCCTAGAGACGTATGGACACAGCAGCTTGTTGAAGTGGAGAAAAAGGAACTGTTATTTCAACCTAAAAAAAATGTACACTCAAAATGAAACAGATAAGTGAGGTGCATAACAGATAGCTGGGGGGCAATCGATATTGGGCCTTTCGCGGCCAGTGACTGAGAAATGCAAAGTACCTCCAAATATGGCACTACTCTACCAAGTTTTTATTTTAAAATATACCAAAAATATTTTATTCCATGTCTTCAGCTATTTTCATTTTTTTTTGTAATATAGATTTTAAATATTTACAACAGTTTCAGGCGAAGTGTTACGATGTCGTGAGACGCCCTGCTACATATTTTACATGGTATGGGTGCCATTTTGTTAATTTGTAACGTAGCTGATGATAACAGGTGAAACCAGTGAGTTTCTGCCTGAAGCTCCAACGCTGCTTTTCGACGAGTGGTTTTTAGCAGCTCTGCCGTGGGCAGCGCTGTTAGAAATGCATTCTTTCCAATGGACGTACTTCCACAAGCGTGCGCTGTTATATCCGCAGCGCTGCTCTCAGGGTCGCAGCACGGCTAACGCTACCCCGCGACTGGAAGTGGCTGTTTTATGCCGCGCTGCTAAGTGAGAGTCATTGTCAAGAGTCGTACCGTCTCCACGAGCGGCTCTATCACGCGCCGCTCTGAACGGGAAGTTGCCGTTGTGTGTCATCCTCGTCTGACTTTTCTAAAAATGTCGAAGCAATCAGCTCTTGATCTATTCGACACGGAATTATTTATTACTGAAATACAGCAGCTGCAAGTCGTTTGGGACTCCAGATCGTCTTCTTACAGCAATACAGAAGAAAAAAACTTATGCATGAAAGACAATGCACAAGAAATTTATTGAAAAGCCTTTTTTTATTTTAAAAATTATCTTGTGCAAGCAGACAAGCGATAAGAACTTCCTCCTCTAAGCCCATTACATCTACTACCTCACTGTGGGGGGAGGACAGCAGCGAACGGTAGTACTGCTCGTGGAAGTAGCTGCTGTCCGTAATAGCAGCGCTGCCGTGGACAGCGCTGCTAAAAACCGCTCGTGGAAAAGAAGTCTATTCGGGTACTTCATAACCATACGCTGCATGGGCACTGTCCTTGACGTACGCATGTACGCCAATGTATGAAACTGGTTTAATTTAAATGGAGAACGTGTGCATATAACGTACACCACGCTCAATGAAAATCATTCACCTAACTCGGAAGTTATTTGTGGCGAGTCATATATCCATATTAGCATCTTTATTACAAAGTGGCAGGGCTAAAATCAGTTCGCCTTACGCCTGCAATGAAATCGCACCCATTTTCCTCAGACATTCCTCGACTTACTGATAACACACTGACGGGCTCTTCGGTTTCAAACAACCTTCAGACTTACTTTGAACAAATAACGCTTCCTCCCTAATGCTAAGGGACAAAACCTCACTAAAAAGACAAAATCTTAAATATAACTTGCACACTACAGTTACACAAATATATAGGTGTTCTACGTATCACGCTGCAAGGAATCAGAATTTCATGCTTATTTTTGAAGAGAAACGCTGAGACTGGATAAATTCTCCGTATCTTTCCCACTCACCACGCTAGCAAAATCAAACAACGTTAAAGAACGCAGAACAGATGCTTGGTATTAATTAATACTTCGTATCAATTAAGAAGCATGACTACCGTAGTTCTTTCAACGAAGCTGCATCAGCTACCGACACTATACACCAAAGCTTTCAGTATGAATGTCATATGATTAAATCAGGAGAGATGGCAGGTGAATGAATCACAGTTTGGCTTAGATCGCTACCTCGGCTCCAGAATTCGATACACTGATATTTCCGATGCAAATAAAATTCATTTTTCCAAAGGCAATTATTATTCTAGCAGACATATAGAAAGAACTGCCTAACATTTTAAGAGTTGTTCGGAGTTAATGGACTATAAAACAAATAAACCCCACATTAGAGAACCGTGAGAACGGCAGACAGGAAACAAAAATGTGGACTGTATGAGGAAAACAGTATCACATGCCTCCGCTATTCTTTAATTGGCGCTGTACCAGTTTCACAGCTTGCTTGAAGTCAGATGTCATGAGACGAGTACCAGCACTGTAGAAGAATCGAGTACAACTGATACTGGCCTATTATAAGGAAACACCTTGATGTTCGCCTAGAAGGACTGAGTAAAGCCAAGAAAATCCCGTCAAGATAGTCGGTACTGAGGTTGAGAACCAAAGCTGGTACCGCGAATACAAACCAGAAGCGTTATCGCTGTGCCAACCCCATCGAAACCTGATGTGAAAAGAACCTTGCGCGAAACCGTCGGAACAAGTGTTGCATGATATCATTTCTAACAGACATGCGAATAGTCGTTACGTCTGCGAAACCCCTCACTGCGGTTCCTTTCTACCTAGTGCCAAATTGGCACGAACGCATATCCTAAAGGAAGAAAAGAACACTGAAAAACACCATAATGCTTTGAGGTTGTACTGATCCAAGACAGTTTTAAAACTAAGATTAGCGAAACACTGCAAAGGGACACATACACACATCAGAGTCCAAGAAAATGAAGACATTTTAATTAAGGGTGCACTTAAATGTTTAAATACCCTAGTGTTACATACTTAAAAGCCACTTTAAAAAAGCCTTCCTGGTATTTTGTGACTTTCATATCTCCTTGTGCAACATTTCAGGAAAATTCTAACAGTAATGACCAGGAATTTCCTCACAACACTAACTCATGACTGTACCTTTTCTTTCAGATTGATTACCTTCGCGTGCAATAACCGACACTGATCACGTAATACTGCGTTAGAAATGTTATAACAGGAATAGCAGGTGTATTCCATAAGAGTACATTTATTCTAAGAACGTGGTTTCCTGATGTTACACTTCTCATCAGTGTTCACGGTCACTTACTGTGGGATAGGTGTATGTTGCAAAGCAAAAGAACCTTACAGGTTTAACACAGCATGCAGATACAATTTACCTCGCAATACGCTCAATAACAGACAATCGAAAACGTTCCAAGTGAAAGGAGAATATCTTAATCATTTAAATACTAAGACTTAATAATGTGTACCCACAATTTATATAACGCAAAATTTCTTTTGTACTACAAGCCGTTTTTAGAGAGATATCCATTAATCTCCATGTGAAGGATGGGCAATATTACAAAGTTACGGAAACACCATGCACTATCATAGAGTGTATTACACAGATGGGGACAAAAAAACGTGCCCTGTATGAGCTGGAAGTAATGACACAACGAAATTATGGCTCATTAAATTAAATAAAACAAGAATAAGTAGAGGCCCCTGCGACGGGCCGATCCTGGTCCAGAGTAGTCCTACCGTGTGTGCATGCGTGCGCGCGCGCGTCATTGAGTGTGATTGGGCGCAACAATAACCTTCTGCACCTACAAGAGCAGGTAGATGAGGACAGACTACAAAATAAATAAATAAATAAAACAAGCCCCAGAACACAACCACATAAATGTCAATTAAGCGAGTTAACATAATATACCTCAATATGGTGCAACCCACGAAACGATCGTCCCCGGGAGGAAGTACTTGTACCACCAAATGGCGTGTTATCAATCAGTTAAACCATATTACCTAAGAAATATACGCATAAACGTCGTGTGAAATTACATTTTTGTGGAACTAGCCAGTAGCAGTTCAGCCAATGACTTTAAAAATTGCTAACGTTCACTGCTTGAAACTGAAAAATGTGCATAAAACCTGTAGGCCGATTAAAAAACACTGCTCTAGAACAAAAAATTTTACGTGAACAAACATGTGCTCGTCTTCCGTCAAGAAATTGTTTTTCAAAAATTAAAGTAATTCCACATAAACTATTTTTCCCGAAGTTGTATTCTGAACTACTACTGCACGTTCTACTGCCCTGTATTTAGCATACCTCGTATAGCATACATTTAACAGAATAACTTCAGTGAGTGTACAGTAGTGCGCTATCATTTACGGTCTTAGGGTGCGTAGGAATTTACACTAAACTGCGTTACATTTCAGTCTCTTTTATTATAAAATAACGCTTCTGAACATGAGCCTGTTCTCTATTTCAGCAGTCCCTGCGATTAGTAAATTAAGTTCGAAATGAGTTGTGAGAAGAAACACTTTCTCCCCATGTGTTTGTTCACTGTGGGGAAATTATGAAGACAATGATAACTCCAAGACTGAGGTGTGGATAGTTTGAACGACGATCAGTTGTGTCCGTGGTATTCTTGCCGCTTGCGTTCGCATGAATGGGCCGAATAAGTGCCGACGCTGTATGCAACCTATACTAACGCTGATTCATTTACATAATATGGATTCCGCAACACAAGTAGTAATCCAACTGAGTGACTGTTTTGAACGAATTGGCAAAGTACGAGTATGTGTCAGCGCACTGCGTTCGCACTATTTTTTAATCGTGAAATCCCTAAACTTTTATGGAACCCGAAAGTCCATTACCGTATTTACAACAGCCCGCCATTGGGCCAGATGAACCCACCCCACATCGCGGTACACTGCATTTCTAAGGCATATTGTAATACTGTAGTATGCACACTCCTAAGCATGTCTGCAAAGTGATCTGTTCCTTTCGGATTTTCCAACTTCAGCTCTGTATACATATCTCACACCTCCCATATTCCTCTCACACCTCCCATATTCCTTGAATTTATCATCCGAATGATATGTGTTTTGATATAATCAAATACGATATTAATTTCCAGTCAACGGAAGTAAAGACATTACATTTGGAAGCAACCCTGCGCGCAGATAACAGAGAGCTCTGTAATATATTATAGCCAGTGTACTACACTTGAAGAAGTACCACCAAGCAAAGAGCAGAGAAACTGAAAAACGGTCTATAAAAATATGTTTATGGGCCGTCGGTGTCTGTACAAAGGGGTCTCTTCTTCCACTCGCTACGCATTCCTTTTCTCAAAAGCTGCATTACATTTTTATAACCTAACGGCTTCTTTTCCACTTTGTTGAAATTTTTAAATGCTCACTCTTTTATTCTTTTTTCTTTTAACTATTTCCACATGGTAATCAACTTGTCTCAATTCTGGTGACTAGACCAAGCAATTGCAACACTAACTGAGTTTTACCTTTTGATTTACGAGTACACCCATGAAACTTTTCTCAGGACACTTAAGCAGCAGCAAAGACCAGTCTCCATTTAAAAGATTCGAAGGCATTTCACAAGCAGTTTACATTAAGGAGACTTTAAAAGCCACAAAACAAAACAGTTGATGTAGTAGATTAAACGCTCTTAATAAATTTGGTAAATATTCGTTTCGTAATTTACATTTATGGCAATAACTAAAACCTCCTCTATACCGACACTAATTCTGGATGGAATAGTGAATTATCTAAACCGTCTCCACGGACCAGTCTCTACGATTCATTCCAATATTATCCCCCTACATAAGCCTAGGTCTCGCATCTCCATTCAGGGCTTTCGTCTGAAATGTATAAATTTTCAGGTTCTCCCATGCATGCTCCACACACTGTGAATCTTATCCTCTACGGTTTTGCGTTATTCCACGTTATACTCGGTTTTCGCTTTCAGAACTACGGTAACTAATTCTTCAGCAACAAAATTCAGTCCACGAAATAAACATAGCTTATTAAGGAGCACAATAAATTTGTATCCCACGCCAGCTCCTCTGTCGATTTAGTCAGAACAAATACAATTCGTACAATACTTTCCGGTACAGGCGTGACTGTATGCGCCACAATTCACTTAGGTTCGGTTGAACAGAAGCAATCTACTGGAATTCTATTACTGAAATTCACTGATAACCGGGTTAATATTAACATAGGCCAATTTTACGGTCATGACAGGAAGAGACTACAGAAGGTCCTTAAGAAAAAAAAACTTGTGCCGCACGTAAATTTTCACTTACTGGTCGAGTTATGAAGAGAACTTAAGGAATTCCGAGTTTAGCCTCTGGGTAATTTAATTGGAACCATGAGTACTTCGCACTTAAGTTTACCACTCACCTACATCTACTGCCGATCTTAAAATGAGTGGAGCTATACCTCCAGTCATCCTATATGCCTTCATGGCGTGGACAAGGAATTTACCCTCCTTATCTTTATGAAAATTCCCTCGCCGTTTAAGTCTTCTAAAAGCGTGCCACTAACTTTTTAACGAACAGCAATAACCTGTGAAACAATGATTACTTCAAAATAATATTTAGGAACATTTATTTATTTATTTATTTAAAATACACAAGTTACGTTGCAAAATAAATCCCTTTCTCACCTAATTAAAAATAACCTACCCGTATGCAGACTCTCACCCTATAAACTCTCCTTTCGTCAAAACCAAGAGCATGCACCTCTATCACTTACGAATGTTACGTACAAAACTTTTCCGCACCCATCTCAAAGTGCTGCACTTCGAATTCAACATGTCACAATCAGACTACGACAAATAAAATGCACAAAGAGTTGATCTGAGTAAGCCTGTAGGAAACGGGGTGCGGGTTTACACGTACAGCCAAGAGGCTGACACAAGCTCGGAAAGCAGAAAATAGAGCTTTCCTCCAGTCTTCTCTTCTAGATGGTCACAAAAGGGAAGAAACAGAATTAGAAGTACCAAAGGGATAGAGAGGGTAAAACACAATACGGATCTAAATAAAAATAGGACAAACATCCGTCGCATATTCCTACACACACTACTTCAGAAAGTTCCAACAGATTTCAAAGTTGAAAAGTGACAGTCTCAGAGCCTTTGTATGATTACATTTTGGCATCCTGTCCCCGCTCGTATCACAGAATTTCTAGACAATTATTTTTCTTTGCCCCCACTGCTACTCAGCCAAATTTTCACACTCATAACAAGGGAATGAAAATTATTTCCTAGACTTACTCGCTGACACCGTACTTTAAATATCGTTTGCTGTGCCGTAGCCAAGGATTATGCTACTTAGTAATTACCGCATACATCAATGTCCCTACACCTACCATACATGGTTTTCTAGGCCCCGACTTTTATGAGGTACGCGGTAGCGCAGTTGGTTGAGGTACTGCGTTACAAGTCGGAAGGTCGCCTGTTCGATTTCTGAAGGGCAATTAAGATTTCCCATTGACTGAATCCCTCCGGCCGCACTATGGCCCTGGGGTCGACTCAGCCTCTAACAGAAACGACTAAGTAAATAAGTAAAAGCGGCCGGTGCGTACGGCTGACAACTTTACCACATTCATGTGCCGATTGTCTAGAAATGCTGGGAGCCTCAACCTCCTAGAGCCCTAAGGGCCTGTTCAAGCCTGTAATGGGAAAGCTTTACCTTGTTTTACGATTAAATAGCTATGTTTTAGTTTCCACTTAGTGTAATTTTGACCCAGATCTCTTATGCGGCAAGCAGTAACAACTGTGTTCAGATCTTCACGTATTCTACAGTGAAATAAGAAACCGAAAAGTGCTTTCTTCTGGGATGTGACGCCGTGTAGATTGATAGACACTAACACTTCGGAGGAACGTGATGCCTCCACTTTATACTCTGAAACTGGAGGCGAGACGTTTTTCCTAAACATTGGTCCTTATATATCAGTCTACATGTCTATATTGCGTCACATCTCAGAGGAAGGAAACCGTCATAGTCACCGTTGTGAGAACATAAATCTCACAAACTAAAAACCAGTTACTTATTCGTGTCAGTATTACACGTCACCAGACTTCCATGAAGTAAATTCACGTATAAAGCACAAAACATTCGGGCAGTAGTCCTCTATGCACACAACTGCCCCAGTGAATAAAGAAACCACTCCCATTTCTTCCGTACAAATACAATAACTTCGTTTATTGTACGCACCTAAGTGTCACTTCTGCAAAAAAGACTTCACAGAAATAAAGCGCCAATTTAACAGATATTTACTCAGCAATTTCAGCTTTCTTGCTTTACATCTGAGCCCTGACCAGAAAATTTGAGGAACTGGCAGAACGGAGAAGAAGCCCGAAAACAGACACACGATCATGACACTGTCATAAAATTTACCACAATATTTTGTGGAGGTGTCAGTCTCTAAAGAACGGCGACACTGAACTGGATCTTAAAGCAGCAGGGTGCGAGGATGTGGACTGGCTCAGGATCGGATCAAGTGGCAACTTTTGTACTACCGCAACAAACGTTCGAGTTCTGTAACACCCGACGATATTTCTTGCTTGGCTGGGCGATTAGCCTTCTTACGAATAATTATACTCCATGGCGTTGGATTCTCGTGAGTCACACAGAACGGTTCCACAAGCATATCCCGTTACATTACCTCAACCTACGTCCTGAAATTTCAGACACGACATTTTTGCACTAATTCTCACTGCTGTTTTAAATACCCTGGTATACTTTTATGTTATGAAGAACGAAAGGCCTGAAGGATAAATTGTTGTGCAGTGAAGCGTGGAAATGATCTAGTGACGGATGAGTGACCAGAGTATTGTACCAGAGAAGGATTAGGGCTATAGGACAAAAGCAGGAGACAAAGAAAATAAGTAAATTCAGGCAGGAATGTGGGAAGTGAACGGATCAGGAAGCAATAACGCTTGATGGCAATCCATAACAACCTCATGGTAGGAGTTACAGTATTTACTGCTGTTGAAAGTAGGTATCCTTTTACACGAAATCATAAAAATTCTCACTCCACGGTGCGGAATTTCCTTGAAAAGTTGATGCAAATAGTCATCAAATTTCCAAATTGTCTGCGAATCCCTTAGGTAGATGTTACTTTTACAAACTTTCGTAATTAAAATTTCTCTTCAGCCAGCTCAATTCAGACTATACCGTTCTACGCTGTGTAGGCTTTGTGTCAATCTTTTTTTATACAGTCTCTCTGCTACGCCTGTGTCCTTCCAAGTGGCTTCGTCCTTTGAGATTTGTCTACTTGCAAGGACTATTACAAAAGGACACCTAAGAAAACGACATCATACGTAACCGACCAGGCACGAGATATTTTACGCCATAAGGAAACATCTCAGAATAGCAAAGTGTTCACCCAGAAAAAAGCTCCAGATTCACTTATTCATCCAATAGAAAAAGTACTGAAACTGATATTAACTGGCAAGACTTCGTCCTTAGATCCGTATGGGATTTTAGATAAACCAATGAAGCATCATGTCAGTATGCCCTCAGTCCTTCTATTGCTAAGGTTTAAAGATTACAACCACGGTGAAGATTCATACTCTGGTCTTCTGGGTTATGACATCGTGCAGTCTGGTAGGTGAGTGTCAACGTTTCAAAGGAACACGCTACACCCAGTTTCAAGTTTCAAATGGAGACAGTATGCTCCTTCGACATGCTGATAACGACCAATCACACTACACGATCTCATAATCCACACAACTACAATAAGAATTATGCTGCTTCCTTGAATTACAGTCTGAATCATCAATTTAAGGCTCGGATAATAATTTCATCTCTAAAACTTTCTCAAAATTTATGCTTAGCTACGCGTATTTACGGAGCAGAAAGCCACAGTCCGTACCGGAATAATTTCAGACGTAGGCTAATTCTGGGAATCCAGGCCTTCTTGAGATTCATAATGGAAGTCGCTCACGGGAAACACAGAGCGTAACTTACTGAAAACGGGAAGTCCCTAATGTATAGGGCTCCAGACAAATGCTCGCGCATTCACCCCTCGCGAGGTTATTTCGTTAGTTCGCTAAGTCGTAATTCAAATTTACAGTACATGTGTCTGAGCTCGCATAACACCGAGTTTTTACGGAGCTCGGGTTAACTAGCGAATTACCCGAGACCGGCGGCGAGTATTTTAGCCTCAGGCCAATGCACTAAAACGTTAACAGGCAATTGCAGTATTACTGCGTGCAAAGCGGAAAAAAGGCAAACTAAAAAATTTATTAATTTGTTCCCTGGGTTCAGTACATATACATACTACTGAGCAATATTCTATATTGGAACTACCGTCACCACAACTTTATTTACATGTTTATTATAACATCAGGCTACATGTTTCGACTGCATGCAGTCATCCTCAGGCCATTCATGAAAGAAAATGTAAAAGGCAAGATTTCTACCAATAATTGAGATTTCAATTTTACAAGTGTTGTTGTAAGTCACGAATGAAATAAAATTGTATTTAATTATAAATATATTTAAAACTGGTAGGATATTTACATATATAATTAATTACAATTTTATGTTTTCTTGACTTACAACAGCAACTGTAAAACTGAGATCTCAATTATTGATAAAATCTTACCTTTTACATTTTCTTATAACGATGGCCTAAGGATGACTGCATGCAGTCGAAACATGTAACCTGATTTTATAATAAACATCTAAATAAAGTTGTGGTGACTGCATTTCCTATACAGCATATTGTTTCAACATCACAACGGTATGCCTGGCATAACGTTTCAAATATACTACCGAGATTTTAAAAATCTCCCATAAAAATGTTTGTATGAAGCACGTAATGAGACTACAGGCCAGTGCATTTTGTTAAGCATACAGCAGACTTAAGTGGCCTTTCTGGAGCCTTACAGCACCATATGTCGCTGTCTGACTTTGCACCTGGGTTATATTTATGTGGGGCACTGAGCGTACCAGTAGTTGGGGGGGGGGCCCCCCGAAGGTTTGTGCTCGGAATTGGAATACGATTGTGTAGCTGCTTGGGACAGCTGCCCCCACCGTGAGGCAGCCTGAATGATCGGAATGATATCGACAGCTCCATCAGCGGTATTGACCTAGGGTGCTGCTGCTGCTAGAATTGAACTGCCTACAATGGTACCAATTATTGAAGTCCTTAAACGACTCGTAGTCGATAAGAAACGCACTACCTTATGTGGTGCAATTCTCTCACAAACGGACTGAATCTCTCGAAACAGGGGAAAAAACTACTCGTTAAACCACAGTTCTGGTAGGCCTAAATAGGTGGGAACAAGTTCGAATCACTTTGTTTTGTGGCCAACGTCGCACTGCGAGGGCGGGGCAGCGTAGTCAGTATAGTGACTAGGCTACGGGCTGGGCGATCAGGGGCTCTGAATTCCGGCAGGACCAAGAAATGTTTCACTTTTCGAAAACGTCCGGATCGACAATGGGGTACCGCGGTACTTTGCACGGTTAAAGTAGCCAGGGCCTGAAGTCGACAGATCATCTCCATCCAGATCCGAGGTTAAGAATGATTGGAACTATATCTCTATTCCCCCGAGATGGCTTCATGACTTAGACAGGGATAACATTGCCTCTTTTACCTTTACCAACGTCGCAATGCAACAATTAGCACTCCGGTTTCCTATTCTAAGCCGCACGTACACTGACGAATCCGACGTACGACTTTCGGGGTTACCCTCTATCTCTTCAGTCAAATACTGGGATGTAAATTAAAATAAATCATTATTTTCCCCTCTTGTATCCCCACGAATTCGCCTAACGTTTCGGGAGGTCAACGTTTCGAATCTCGCCCGGAACACCAATTATCCTGACTGCCAGGATAAGGCACTTAAGTTGGCCACGACAGCATCATTCTCGATGCTTTCAAGTCCATCGAACCTAATCAACCCTTCTTATTATTCGACGCGAAAAACTTCTGCAGAAAATATGCCGTTGCTGAATAACATAGGACTTATCACTCAGTTTAATACTCGCAGTCATCCTGCAACTGGATTCAGTACGTCCATAACCTTTACACAGGCAAAAGCAGCTTTCAATAATCAAAAAGTCATTACCGTTCTTGAATTAACGACACTTCACGAAATTCAAAGGATAAGTACGGGAATACGTAAGTTTACACACAATTGTAAATTATGAGTTGTGATGCATGTTGAAGAGAGTGGCTGTGGTTTTATGTTGGATATTCCAGAATTTGTGTCTAGAGGAACGGAGAAAACCCACGACAAACCTCAAGCCAGTACAGCAGAACACCAGGTTCAGGGTCCTAAGCGAGGACTCTCAAAAATGAAACACGAGCGGTACCTACCAGACCACGCCCTGCTGTGTCTAAGCAAAAGATCGTTGTTGGTCCTATGTTACTTCTACATTAGGTTTCGTAAAAACAATTACGCTTCAGAATTTTCAAGTCGAAAAGGTACTTAAAAAAAGGGTTCACGAGGAACTGCAAAAAAAAGCCACAAAAGCCGCAGGAGGAGGAGGAGGTGGTGGTTGTGGTGGCGGCGGCGGCGGCGGCGGCGGCGGCGGCGGCGGCGGCGGTGGCGGTGGTGGTGGTGGTGGTGGTGGTGGTGGTGGTGGTCGTCGTCGTCGCAGCAGTGTATGAATTTTAAGTACAACATTCTCATATGGTGTTCGGAAGACCGAATACACTGCAATGAAATGTCTTTTTTTTGTGCTGTGACACAGGCCGTGCACTGTTGCAGGCGCATCTATTTACTCTTTAATACTTCTGCAAGACAATACCTTTGAAGTGCATATTACCGACTGTAGTGAAGTCTTTGGGAAAAATATCACGCCCCTTTGTGTAAGATCATACGAACATCCTACGCAATCTGGATAAGACAGAGAGACAAAACTGCCACGTAAATCTTGGAACACGTTACACATCTCATCGGAATAAGAATCAGCAAACAATGGATGTCAAACTAAATAATAAATTTTTGAAAGTATCCGGGACACCGTAGTCAGGATAGTGACTAGGCTACGTGCTCAACAATCTGGGATTCGTATCCCAGCAGAGGCAGGACATTCTTCTCTTTTCCGAAACGTCCAGAACGGGTCGAGAGCCCACCCAGCCTCCTATCCAACAGGTACTGGGGACTCTTTGTCCAGCGGTAAAGTGGCCGGGGCAAGAGGCTGACCACTCACATCCATTTGATGCCCAGGTTACGGACACGTGGGGCACCGCCTCCTGTCCCTCTCTATGCCTTCCTGGCATGTAATAGGACTACTTTACTCTAACACATTAATTTTCGAAACATGCTAAGGATATGAAATATAAGTGACGACGCTGCGATGAACATCGTGTGACGCGTGAGGTAACAAACACGCCCTTCTTACAAGTTCAGGCCAAGCAGACTCTTGGGTGGAAGGGGTATTAGAAACCTGATGGAAGTTCGTCACTATATGGGAAAAAAGTGTGTAGCTCTCGTCTCTTGTTTACACACTTCATCAAAGTAAAACTGCCCATTGGGATTGACCCCCCAGAAAGCTAGCGATTTTCGTACATTTCCAGACACTTCCAAACGTTACACTATACACCATCCCACATTTCACCGACGGAACAGACGCAACGAAAACATGCATGTAAATTTACCATTTTAAATTTTAGTATATTACGTGATGTAGAAGCAGGATATGCAAAATCTATTTGGGCAGGAGGTCACTGAACTTGGTCATGGTAGACAAAAGTGTAGGCTACCTGGCTTGGTCAAATACATCGAACGGTCGGTAACGTTTCTGTCATGCGTTCAGAGAGTTGCTTACTCGAAAAACTGCTGGATCAGCGGTTATCCCAACAGGGTCTTCTTTGTGGCTTTCCTCAGTCACTTTAAACGAATTAAATGACAAAATAAATGACCGAAAAAGTTACTCCCGTGGAATTCGCCACGCGACAATGCAGAAGAAAGACCATAAACTTGCACGGCATCACTTCACACGCACTTTCGGCACAGAATAAATTGCAAATATGCTGCTTCCAAGTGTTTGCTGAGACACGTTAAAATATGCGATGAATTTATTCAATTAAGCGCAAAGAATATTTATGCTATTGTGCAAAATGTACGTACATTATAATTATATATGCTTGTGTGCATGTTTATTTACATGCAGACCTATAAATTACGACAGGGAGAAACTTTAATTATCATTCAGAATTACAGAACTCGGTAATCTCTGGGTGTATTTGTAAGACTACTGTCAATTGCTGAACAGCAAGCAAATGTATGGATAACGTAATAGTTTGTTTCATGATCTCTAAAACCTAACACGCCACAAAGCGTGCACTCAGCGTACAATATGCTTCATTTCACTTTACAAATATGTTGCAAACAATTTTCTCTCTCATGAACGTTTCGCTCAGGCTGAGTATACGCTCAGAAACGAATGTAAGTTTCATGTAAAGTGCCCCGTGATTTGTCACAGTTTAACTAAGACTGCGATATAGCGGCGAATTTAATAAAGCTTCCCTCAATCGGCCTACCAAATCCAGCTGTCATCGTGTTGTTTCGTCATTAGGACCTACAGACGGACGGACGGATGAAGCGACTTTGATAGGCATACAGGAGGGTCGCAGACGAACGTAAAAAGAGACACACCCTCATCATGAGGGGCAGAACATATAGTAAATTCTGTTCGGGCCTGCTAATGTCTATCTCTATGTGATGAAAAAGGAATGTTTCCTGATGAAGATTCTATCATTTGTTCTAGAAGTGCCTGAGACGAATATCGGCCAGGAAACTGTTTATCTTGGCTGTTGTTTTGATATGTCTCTAAGAAAGCTAGGTGAGGCGAATTCCATCGAAAGAGTTTCATCAGCAGTACGTTATCGGAATTATATCCGCCTGGAACCCTGACGTACACAGAAACACTCTCAACTTACTCCGCGCCTTCATCCAGACCAACACGGCTAAACCCCTTCCAGTGGTACCCGAACGTTTAGTACTGTCAATATCAAAACCCACTCGGGGCACGACCCTGTGCCAGTTCCCCCATACCAAAACCACACCCGATCATGAAGATCCCTTTTCACATTATCCTCCCGTCTCAGTTTCCCATGTGATTGCTTTCCACGACATATACCAATCAAATTTCTCCACATACTTTTTGTCTCTTCCAACCGACGGACGTGTCCAGCCCAAGGTACTTCCTTGATTTCCTACCTACACAGTCCTACAGATGATCGGGATAGCTGTATCAGTACAGTGACTAGGTTATGGAATGGACTGGGGAGACAGGATTCGATTCTCGACAGGGACAGAGACTTTTCTTTTTTTCCCCAGCATCCAGACCGGCTCTAAAGCTCTAGCTTCAAACAGGCACACGCGTTTCGCCACCGGAGTTAGAACGACCGTGGCGTGAAGCTGATCACTTCCTCGTATCTCGTGCAGAGGTTAAGAACGCGTGATGCTGTACCTCCAATCCTGCATACGTCCTCATTACATTATGTGAATTAGACACAAGGACAACTCACTTTCAACAGCACTAAAAACCTACGTGAAAAAAGAAGAAGCATTTTACACCCGATCCGTGTTCCTTTCCCAGCATATGTACAATGGAGACTCCAAATAACATATATAGGGTTGCTGAAAATGAGAGCATGACGCTCACAGTAGCTGCTCACTGAATCCTAACCAACTGCCAAATGTGGAAGAGGAAGCCCAAAACCACAATGGTTATAAGGAATGTGAAAATTAATTGTGGGGGTTCGATACTTACATACTGTAAGCATAAAGAACCTACGAAAATAAACTTTAACAAGGAAAATAAAGAAACGAAGGGTAAATAAGTTGAAAGGCAAGGTAAATAAACCTGTAACATAAGGTTATGATCACAGAGCAGTGGAAGCCATGATAATTCCGGGGGTCGTTCGTACATAAATGATAAGTTTTCCATCAGTCACACCCAGATGATAAAAAAGGACCCGCTTCTGCGTAACAGCTAATGACATCGTCAATCCTGCCATCTATCATGCACTGCTGAAGAAACCAACCCACTCTTGCTAGCAATTCATTATAACAGCCTCTTTTTCACACATTTGAGGTATTTGTTGGTCTTAATGCATCCTATGGTGATGTACAGGACGTACATTTACATAACATAGGGCGTCTATGTCTATAATCCTTAAAAATATAAGGACACCCACCTAGGCTTTTTGTTTGAGAAGAAATTACTGCATGAATAAAATAAACTGTAATGTTTAAAAGAAAATTTTGCAAAACAAGATTTCACACTATTATCTGAACGTCCATGAAGCTCGTCGACATCAAGTTTCTTGGTTCATCAATCGGTCCAAACCAGGGCTTTGATGCGTCGGGAAAGTTTCGGATCGACCAGTAATTAATCTGTCGTTTCGTTTGTGTGCCAATTCATCGGTTTAAAAGTTGTAAGAATTTCGGTAACCGGCATGAACTATTTTTAATACAATGCACAACCTGCAGCAACTAAAAATGTAAACATTCTTGATATAAATACACGGGAAAAAGAAATGTCATACAAAGAGAACACATTATTACAATGCATAAATGACGTGCAACAGGCTCGCTACACAAGAACCTCGTTAACTACGAACAGCAACTTGGATCAATATTACCGTTTGTTATACCTATACAGACATAATTTTGTTGACTACCCACAAAAAATAAAATTGTGTGTTGTACTTTAACAGAATTTCTGTTAAACTTACCACTTTTATTTAAAATTGGACAATACCAACGGGAAAGTTACATAAAGGCCTGTATCGGGTTTCCCTATCGAAATTTTGGTACAGAAAAAGACACACATTTTGCACTCAATGCATTTTTTCTGTAAGGCTTACGGCTCGCTTTGGGTAGGCCTAATTAAACAAATGAGACTTTTAAGTGTTCAGCGGCAATGGCAGCAGCAGCGCGCCAGAATTGCTACTCAATACGTACATTTCCTAACTTCTTATTTATACGATTACTGTCATCCAGAAATACGTCAACAACACCATGATGTACAATTTATAAAATGTGGCAATTAAAATATAACAATTCCACTCTTTATCAAACTCTAAAGCATGCGCCCTCTCATGTAATCTTGTTTTATTCTCTAACAGTAATCAGTTCGAAATGGCACTGAAGTAAATTCGTCTGGCTCACTTTATACTCTGCTGATGACGTTACATTAATATGAAATGTGAAAAGCACTGTAAAAATGCGTCCGATTCTAAATTTCACACACCCTGGAAAAGAAAAAAATTAAAGGCAAAATGCTTCCTGTATTTAATTAGGCATCGCACCATGAAAGTTCGTATGTACTATTAAACACAGACTAGGCAGAGGTGAGCGGTTAGTTTCACGGCCCGGCCACTTTAATACAGCGGAAAGAGACCCCGGTACGTACTAGAGAGGAGGCTGGGTGTGTTCTAGACTGATGTCTTGCGTTACATTTTGTTGCACAGTTTCGACAAAGTATTAATTACTTGCCTTTTAAAAGAACAGACCTATCAACAAGGATATTAGACGCACAGTAATAAAAGGAGCCGAAATAGAAGCATGTCACGTAAATAAAAATGAAAAAAATTGTCAGAAATTTAAAACATACACTATACTTAAACCAACTTATCTTCATTGTAGATCCTGTTTTATAAGACAGAACAAAACCAGTGTTCACCAGTTTAACAGCACATATTCTTTACCAGTTTGTTTTCGATATGTGAAAAAAGCCCCAGCTTTACTACCACCTATGACGTTCCCGTAACATTATGGATACTTCGCAGGCATGAGGCCTTACTACTACGATGTTAAACGGCGAAAGTAATTTTTCAACTTTTCGGCTAAGGGAGGTGTAGCCTACTTGTATTCATAATGAACGACGACAGATTAGACCTACATAGGCAGCTCGAGTAGAGATTTCAGTTCAACATGACTTAGCTTGTAAACGGAATTCAAATAGCCTAGGACGTTGCCACCCTCCAAGTTAAGACGGTGCCTGAATATGTGACATTTCCTTACGTCGATGCTGTCCCGACTCCCACTGCCCTTATAAGACCTCCACCGGGAAGGAAATGGGACCTGTTGCTACCTATGTCCAGAATGTTAAATTAGGTGCAATTTTTCTTTTTTAAAAATGCATGAAATAAAAAAATTTGCACGTCGGAGCAACTGTGATTCTTTTCTTAAGATGTTATTGGTTTAGGTTCGCAGTTCAAACGCCGTTAATTTGAAAGGAACTGTTATGATTCAGGCATGGCAAAATTAGACGGTTCTTAACCAGAAAATACCAAATGCACAACTTTAACCCTTTAAAGATGAAGCGTATCTCTTTTATATAAGGACTCGGTGCGTACCTCGCTGTAAACACTCTCCACTTCGGTTATACAAACCAATCTCTTAACGTGTTATAAGGCAAAAGTTGCTGTTTGTTCTGGGGTCCGTACAAAACACATAAACGCAATGTGGGCACCACGTAGAATTTTTTTAGTCTTCAACCTGGTCGTATGTAAAGTTAGTGCTAGGCTTTAAAAGGTTAATGTATAACACAAAGTCGCTATAGGATCACTTTAACTTCGACATGTTTCGGTGGCATATGTACCACCACCATCAGGAAGGAAGTTCACACCGAAAGCTGGAACACTGTTGGTAAGGTACAGTCCTTACTATGCACACATTGCCAGAGCAACTTCACAGAAATTCACGTCCACAGAGCACGGTAGGCACTGTATACGCGCTGCGAAAGTGTGAAGGGGAATTTCACAGCGCGTATGCAGTGCCTACCGTGCTCTATCGGCGTTGGTGACCCTGGCAATGTGTTCATAGCAAGGACTTCATCAGTGGTGTTCCAGCTTTCGGTGTGAATTTTCCCTGATGATGGTGGTACGTATGCCACTGAAACATGTCGGAGTTAAAGTGATCCTCTAGCGACTTTGTGTTTATATTAAATTACTGTTGGTAATTTCTAGTTAATAACTCACTAAAATTCACGGTGTGAACAACGACGTGAAATTGGACGGTTCCGTTCGGTTTTTGGTTCACAGTTCGGTTATCTTCACAGCTCTGGCTTGAAGTCAATTAAATGCCACTACCTATCTGTGACTGTCTGTGAATTAAATTAACTGAACTAAAATTCGAAAACCAAACATTTTGTTTTAACTTACCAGTCCACTTCAATTGCATTTTGTTCACAGCAGATATAAAATACGGTCTTTCGCTAAGATTTGGGTTTCTTCAGTTAATTCCTATCATTATACTCGCATCTGCTGCTGAGGAAACAATATCAGATATGTTGTTCACATCGCTATGACTCGGCCGCTTGAACTCCGTTTACAAAACGGAGTGTACCACGTGGAGATCAGATCGGAATGAAGATAAGGGAGACATTATACCGAGCGACCTGCTTCTGGAAGCCTCAGGCTATAGACGGACAGAAACACAAAGACAGATATACACATAATTTTGTCTGCGTAGAACGAGATGGACCTAGGAGCAGACTGCAGGATAATGTTAAAATGGATCTTAAAAATCGGTTGGGACTGAACTGGATTGATCTTGCTCAGGACAGCGACAATTGGCGGGCTGTTCTGAACATGATATTGAAAATTCGGGTTCCATAAAAAGAGTGGAACTTCTTGCCTAGCTGAGGAAATTGGTTCTTAAGGAAGTCTCAGTTCCATGGAATCAGCCAGTCAGTCAGTCAGTAAGTCAGTCAATCAGTCAGTCAGTCAGTCAGTCACTATGTGCGGGAATAGACCAATCATAACGCGACTGGCTAAGAGATGGAATTCCGAAGTTCGATTGCCCTCAGGTGCTACATTTTTCTCTCCGCTACCACGTTCAGGCCAACTGTGGGGCCCACAGCCAGGGGCAGAAAGCGACGGGGGTGTGAATGTGAGTGATTATAACCACCAAGTCCCGAATAAAAAAATCTGTCCTTATGGCTCGGTCCTTCGGTACAGACGCAGTTTTACTTATCAGTATAGTCTGTACGTATCACCTTAAGTACAGAGACTTAAGACCACTCCCTTCAGCTGCATAGATGTCTCTCTTACTCCTACACAACATTTCCAAAGTTTCCGTGTCTTACAGAAAACCCATGCAAATATACACGTCTCATATATATCATACGGTTCCCAACTTTTCGCAAGAGCACGTTTTTGAACTGAACATTGTAGATGATTGTAGTGAATCTGGGGTGGACTGACAGCAACAACCACGCACTTTTTGACAGAAGCGGCAACGCCAAGACAGAGAAAGTTCAGTATGAAAATACTCTGGTGGTAGAATGGCTTTAAATAAACAGTGGCTGCACGAAAGCTTCAATAGAAGTTACAATTAAGAGAGAGGCATAACTTGGTCTCTGATTATTATGTTAAGAACAATAAAGGCAGCAACAGGAAGGTTAACTGAACCCGTCCGTCATCGCTGTAATGTTCTACCTAGCCAGACAGTGTGGTTTGCAGTAGCAGAATTTACTTCAAAGTGGTCTCTTAGGAACCGAGAACAACAGAGGCACGACGAAAAGCTTTGTTTGTGCTGATTGATGTCATTGTTTTTGATCTCTCTGACTCTCTCTTTCATTACGTTTCTCTCACATAAACACAAGAGAAGTTTCATTGACAAAGGATGTCAGCGAGGAATATTACAAAACCCCCCAAAAAAGAAAAGCGGAATGGCAAAGGGAAAAGGATGGGGCTTACGCGGTGGAGTGGAGGGGATTCAGGCGGTTACGCACGCACACACACACACACACACAATACGCATTCTGTTACAGAGAGAAAGACATGACCTCCTAAAAGCACTTTGATAATTCTACTAATGTACCACCACTACAACTTCTGCAGCCGAGGTTCCACGTCCAAATCCATCGTTGTTACGGCCTTCTTCTGAAAGCAATACCAATTCTGTTACCGCGCCCTCCTTACGTCTTTGTTTTTTTTTTTCTTTACTTCAACCCACTTTCCCTTTCGAATCATGTGCCTCTTCTCCTGATTCAACCATCGAAATGGCGTCTTACTATCGCAAAAGGCACAGACGAAACTATTTACGAAACGCAGTTCTTCTTTTTTCAAGATCATTACCGCCTTGTTCTTTAAGATAATTAGAAATCTAGCTACAATGCCGTTGGTAAAACGCATGAAAACTGAGACCAAGAGCACGACAACTAGTTGACTCAGGCCTATATTAATCACATGAATCCGCTGCAGGGTCTAGCTGTTCTGTAAAAATTGTTGGACAAAATTTTTTATTGTCTCCATAACCACTATTCGAAGAAATACATCTGCACCTCAATTACTCATAAATGAACCTCTATTTCTGTCGTTTATTTGAAATGACAGACATCATTTAAAATGCGATATCTTGATTTTAAAACCCTTGTTGATCTTGATATATAATTATCTAACATATGAGTACAAATCAGCTGTTAACAGAGTAAGTACGTGACATTATACAGTATCAAGCAGACATACAAATTACTACTTCTTTCCACGGAATGGAATGATAGAACGGTAAAGTTCCATACTTGTATTCGGCACATCCCTTGCTCTAGTTTCTGTTTTTTGTAGCCTAGTTTTTTGTAGTTTTCCTCAGTTTCTCCAGGCAAATACCAGGCTAATATCATCATCACGCCAAGGCCTCTTCCTTCCAAATGCTTACAAATTCATCAGTTATTCTACTACTCTACGCTTCATACCCGAAGTTACTCACAGCGTCGTAAAATAAACCACAATTACTACTTTCGATTTCATTACATGTAAATGACAGAGATAACAATAACTGTTCGAAGAAAAAATTACAGGTTTTAAGGATACATTTATTACATTTCCACTACCCTTTATAAATGATTAATTATTTTCGAGAAATTCTATAAAGTTTGATTAGGGTGTTTTAGAATGCAACGCTGTCTATTCTGGTAGAAAGGAATCACACTACTTAGCGAAACATCCAGGAAAATCCCATTAGTCATGAAGTCTGATTTGCAATTTACCGACGCTTTATAATCTTGACAGAGTCGTTACATAACACTTAAAAATTCACCACACAAAGTTTAATAACCCTACCCTAAGCTATGTTAGTGTCAATCCCACTTCAAAATTTCACGCGCCCACCCTGTTGTTATTACCTACTGCAGGAGAGAATGTAGGGAGTCTTCCAGTAGCATATCCCCACAGCAAGTTTCACAAAAATCTGCCAACTCGTACGAATCTCAGATGCCCTCCAACAGCATAGTGTTCATATCAAGCTTCGTCGAAGGAGGGGCACACATACGCAGGCAGCACGGTGATCTCGCAGCCTACATTGCTTCCCTCAGAAAGGGAAGCAGGCTAACTGTGAGACTTACAAACAGTGGACTTACTATTAAAAATACAGACTCCTCAAACGACGGACTGATTAACGAATTTAAGCATTCCAGCCAAATCGACTAATTCCTTGTCCATTTCCTAGTACTGTCGAGGTGAATAATGAAGCTACACGTACACATCACAGCCGATATTTTTGGCCTATTGTGTTGCCGAACACATTTTAAATTACAGAGTGGTTTACACAGACATGGTTTACTCAAATATCTCTGTTTTCTCACAATATCAATTAAAGAAATTCTACATACCTCTTTTGGGAAAAAATGTTCCAAATAACAGGCATTATCTTCACACATTTACTTTCTTTATTGTACCATCATTCACAGAATGAAAACACTGCATGAAATAACACCCTCTTCGCTCGTTCATGGACAAACGTACGTACAATGCAGCTAAACAAATCATAATGAGTGATTAATTTGTTGCGAACTTCCCAGTTTTCGTTAAGTCTGACCGCAGAACTTGTATTTTCCCAGGCCAGGCAGAAATGAGCAAGTATATAGGAACAAATATTAAATATTACGACTGTGTGTTAGCATTTTAGCCTTTTATCCTTGACAGCCGGCATGCAAATCATATCTATGTACTGTCATATCATGTTTAAATCGGCAAATATGGCTTTTACCGCTCTGGCTTTGCTGCATTTCTTTCAGCTGTCTCTTAAACTGTAAGATTTTTGGAAAATGTATTTAATATAAAACGCGTTTTTATTTTACCTACATATATTTTCAACTAAAGAGAACTTCGGCGAGATATTATCACCAGAATACGTAGATATTCATGTAAAGTGTTTGTTACTCTTTTCAGATTTTATCGAAAACTTAATTTAGTCAACAAATTTCGGTAAAAATTGCAAATACTAAATTCCACGAAAATATGTCCAATTGGATTTATTTGTCAGTATTATCTACCTTCGCACAAAACTTTGAAGCCAACTGTTAGAAAATCAACATACTTATGCACGATGATATAAGTTTGTTTCGCGATTTAAATTTGTAAAACGTCTGTAGGCTCACAGTACAAGAGTCTCTAAACAGATACATCTACCTACTTCACATAAAGAGTGGGTATAAGCCTATACTTTAAATGAGTTATCTGCAACAGAAATATATTTTTAATATGAACTACTTAGAATTCTAGCAAGAAAAACTACACGACTTATATTTGTATTAGATTTGATGTTATGAATCTGCCCTTAAGCCGGTCGAGTACATGTGATTTGGGTCTACACTGGTCCATCACAACGCCTAGTATTCACAAAGCTGAAATCGAACTGCACTGATTTTATGAAAGATGAATAACGATAAATAGTTATACGTACAGACTTTACTGAGAGGTGCAACTTTTGAAATATTCTTCGCTATGGCGAACATACAGTGGAGTACAGAGGACAAATATTCCCTGACTCTGTTCACTGGAACCTGTGTCTTGTAGTTAGCTTTGAAACAACGAGTCTGCATGCACAATTAATGAGACCTACAGCATGTCCAATGAATTACGAAAAGTCACAAAGATCTCAGTTTGAAAATATGCATATATTATGGCAGCACAAACCTTCTGTCATGATTATGAGATACTGATATATCATGACTTTCAACAAGCAATGCAAACCACCACCCTTTACATCATATTTGCCGCTGGTTCACAATACAAAGATTACAAAGAACACCGCAAGAAGTATGTTAATCGATAGTATGGTGACTGGTCTAGAGGCTGACGCCGAGGAATCTAAGTACGTCTTCTTGTCTCGTGAACAGCATGCAGAATAAAAGCGTAACATACACATAACTAAGAATTCCCTTCAAATATGACAAAGTTCAAAGACATCTGAGGGACAGTCAACAAATCATAACTGCACGCATGAAGAAATCAAGGGCAGATTAAAGTCGGGAGGTTTAGATGAAAGAATTACATTACACTGAAGGTCACTTCCAATACTTACTGTAAGCTGCGGTAAGATTAGTCTCTCTCTCTCTCTCTCTCTCTCTCTCTCACACACACACACACACACACACACACATATTTATTATCTGTGGAAATGTAGGACCGTTAAGCTTATCGTGCTCTTGGGTTCGGTTTTCAATTGAACGCCCTGTATAATCTAAGGTCATTAGAGAGATTATTCGCCGAATGATATTTATATTGGGTGCAACTGCAAAGATATTACAACTTACACGCCACTAATAGCAACAGGAGTTCAGTATTTAACAGGACACAACACCGTTATAAAGATTTGTACTAGTCCCATAAATTACGTAATAATTATCAGGTACGAGTTAATCTTCATTCCATCTACTTGTCAATAACGGGTAATTTTCATGTTTTTACTGCGTTACGTAACATCAACATGCACAGACACCAAAGGTAGACAAATAAAAGTTCTGAAACCTGTTGTTCCTACACTGTCATTTGGGCTGCCTAGGCGTCTACAGTCATGGTCAGCAGCAGCATACGAAGGTGACCAGCAAACAAGTCCAGGAACAGTTGTACGCAACTACATAAAGCATTCCGGAATTTCAAACAATCATCTCAAGCTTTGTAGTGGTTTTTGCTCTACCATATTAAAAATCGCCTTAAAAAGTTGCCGAAAAACAAAATGAGTTTTGATAACCCACCTGGAAAGCAACACAAAAAAAAATACTTACACCAATAAAAAGTCCAAAATATTAACGTTGATGTTTTTAATTAATCCTTCTCTGCACATACGTAATTAGTAAAATGGCTGTCAGGTACTACACACAGCAGCTTTACACAAAAAGTTGAATCTGCTGCGGAATATAAAGGCACGGCTAAATTCCAAAAGTTATGAAACAGAAACAAACTAAACAAAGCTCTAGAAAAAAAACAACTAAAGGGCTTCTTTTCAACGAACAGACGTTATAATTAACTAATTATTTTACAATTTATTTGCAAGAAAAGATATCCCAATAATGATTTCGCTTCTCTACAAACTTGTATAGTTTTTTTCTCTTCCTTTTGTCATCCATTCTAACAACCTGTTTGCCTGAGTAACACAAACCTTTGTTATGTGCTCTGTATATGTGAGTTTAATGTATTTAGAATATAAGATCGTCACCACACGTCTGACCTTTCGAACGACATACGAAGAACGATACAAGGAACACAAGTTCAAAAATGTTTTGTTTCCTGCGTAGACGCTACCGCAGCATACAGATCATCCAGGTTACAATTCTGTGGCTCCGTACCTGAAACCACATTCAACTCGTTCCGAGAAAATCGAGGGTCAAAGAAATCGTGAATATATCAGGTGTTAATTTGTTTATTACGGTTATCTTTTAATGACACCTGCACTTGTATTGTTTATCCTTTGACAAATAATGAAGCATGTAAACCAACGAAAACGCCGTAATAATACAAAATGTTATAATGCAGAAACAGAAAATGTATAGTTTCCGTGCATGACACCAATAACCCACAACACATTCATTAAGTCATTCTGTACTGTGTCTTCCGACAGGTTCTTTGCCTCTTCCAAAGCAAGTTCTCCACAGAGTGCAATCCAGTGCTTCCTCTTTCAATTTCCACCATCTTCTCTTTTCCTTAAGGTTGTCCAGTAGTTGCTTACGCCTTCTTCCTCGTCTTCAAGTCACTTCTATCCTTCCTTGTAACTGCCCTTCAATCGCGTGTTTTAGAAGGCAGTTTCTACGCAAGACGTGACCAATCCATTTAGTATTTCTTCTTTCTATTGTATGTAAGATATTCCTCTCCTCCTTGACTCTATGTAATACGTCTTCATTTCTGACTTCCATTCTTCTCCAGCACCGTATTTCAAAACTTTCCAGTTATTTCTGATCTACTTTCTGAAGGGCCCACGTTTCAACACCATACAAAGCTATGCTCCAAATGTATCACTTTACTAGTTTCTTCCTTAAATTTAAGCCAAATTTGCTGGAGAAGAGTCTTCTTCTTATTGAATGCTGCTTTTGTCATGACAGTCCTGGACTTAATTTCACATCTACATCTTGCATCATTTGTCATCATGCTACCCAAGTAACTGAAGTACTCCACATTCTCCAGTTGCTTTTGATCTATCCTAATTTTTGTTGGGGATGGTTGCCTTGACATCCTCATTATCTTAGCTTTTCCACATTCATTTCCATTCCCTAGCGTCTTCCAATTTCAGTTAGCCTATCGATCATACTCTGTAGCACCGTTTCTTCCTTAGCCAACAGCACAAGGTCATCTGCATATTTCACAGTGCCCATTACTCGTCCTCCGATTTTGAAGTCTCCAAACCCTTCAAGAGCTTCTTGCGTAAGGTACTCACTGTATACGTTGATACAATCAGCTACATGAGAGCAAACTCCTGTAACTCCTCTTCCAGTCTTCACATTTCTCGTCTCCACTTGGCCCAGTCGTGCTTTAACACTCTCATCCATGTACAATTTGGTGACCAATCTTCTCCTGCGCCTGGCTCTCCCAGTTCCTTTTAGGATCTGCATTAGTGTGGTCCATTTTACACGCTCAAATGCCTTCTTCCAATCTATGAAGCAAGCACACAATTCCTGATCCATGTCCAAGGTTCGTTCTGATATTATTCTAAGCATCCCAATGCCGTCCCTAGTTCCTTTTGCTCTTCTAAATCCAAACTGATTTTCTCCAAGTACGTCCTCAATTTTCCTTTCAATCCTTTTTCTAAGTATCCTCGCCACTATCTTTACTGTATGTGCGATGAGGCTGATTGTGCGACACATATTGCTATAAACATCTTCGTCCATCTTTTTTGTTGTGTTTATGTTTATTTATAGAAAATTAATAATGACAACATCCGTTAAAATATTTTTTTTTCCAAAAGCCTGTCAGGTAAACAAGCTTATTCTCTGCTGGAGGCAAGATTATCCGTAGACTGTTGCAGAGAACATAATATTGAGGACAGAAGCATACGACAACATAAGAAGTTAATAGGGGTAGTCAGTTACAGATGGAAACAAGAACGTACATAGAAACAAGACCTCTCGGGATAAATCTGATTTTGATGACGCAATCTCAACATCCGACTCTTCGTGTCATGTCGCTCTTCCAACAGTCCGGTGACGAAGTCAACTGGACTCTTCACTTTACTGGACAGACTCGTACAAAATTCACGATACCTGTCTGGTATGAAAGCACACAGGTGTTTAAAATCTGCACGCTTTGGTGCTCAAATACGTCTTCTTTCACAGTGCAAGATTGGCAGGTTATTGCCATTCCCTCTGCAACTTGCTCTCCCCGTCTTTGCTGCATTCACCTCTTGAAGAATTTCGAACATATTTAGTGTATAACCAACAGACATTTTCCTTGGATGCTGTCCAGGATATACTCGTATGATTCTTGCTGCCCTACGCAGGCGTACTGACTGGCCATGAACATCTTTACTCCTGGAGTTCAGAATGTTAGCAAACTGGCTTATTGATACTGAGTGTTTTTCTTGCGTCATTCTGACTCCTTTGAAAGGCTTCTTCGATTTTGCCGGTTCAACGAGGTCACCCCAGGACTCTGGGCCATATACAGCCACAGTTTCCTTTGTCTTCCGTTTTATTACACCGAAGTAGTCCCTATCACACACTAGATATGTGCGTTCAGGTACTGGAAAATTGTGTTCTGCACTTTCAAATACTTTCTTAACCTGCACTATGTACCACCCGAAGATGAAGCCCATGTTCTCCTCTCAAGCTGCTGCTTTCATCAGAAGAGCTTGCTGTTTCTGTTTTCATTGCCCATTCATCGCAAGATTTGTATGCGTCCAGACTTGGGTGGCCGAAATGCAAATTGAATTCTTTTTTGAAAATACTTGAAAAAGCTCTAAGGGAAATTTGCTCCGTAGCGGATTTTACGCATTCATCCACACGTAATTCTAGCATTTTTCGTATTGTAAGTTCAGGGGAAAGACACTTATACTACTACTACTAAGCATTTTGACAGTTCTATAAAACACGTTACGAACGGACTGCTTGATTACGTACCAGATTCTTCATCATACATTATTACGCTCATATCCACCAGTTTGAGTTGCGTCCTATAATTACACTGTTGCCGGCCTCTTTAAATACAAATGTGGGTTATGGGTTTCATGCACGGAAAGTGCTACTCCAGAAAGAATTACTGCAGGGTGCTGTCACCAGTACTTCAGTGTAGGCACCACCTAATATGTTCCTGTTTTGAGAGGTGATAGATACTTCGTCAGCCAACACACAGATAGTATTATCTCAGTTTTTTTTTTTTCAAATTTGAGGGTTATCGGTTTCACGCACGGAGCCACAGAATTATGACTACTAGAAATTACAATATTTTCCAGAAATTTAATTTTCATTTGATTAAGGCGCCGATTCCTCCTTTAGACTGAATCTGTCTTAATGCAGATGGGAAGAACTGAACTGAAAAAGCAATATCACTCATGAAACGGCAATTTGTCGTATCCCACACAATTCGTCAAACTGAGATTCCAGCGTTAATAGACAGCTGCGTTACAAACACACCTTTTGTCAAAATGTTGTGTCCACAAGGAAGTGGCTTGTCCTTATATTTTCGTAAAAACATAACATGTTTAAGTGTTGGTCTACTGAGGATCGGTCAAGTTTTTTTCTGTTTCCTGTAAAACTGTATATCGGTGAGTTACAACAATTTGCTAGTTCACGAGCAATATTCTAAATGCACTGCTCTTCAAGAAGCGAAGATTCTACCAACATCAGGTGACTGATTTTTTTTTCAGATGTAATTTTGAAAATATTTTATGCGATAATATTCGTCTTCAAACACGTAACTTATATCGACACGATTTAACACTACCGGAAGTATGAAGATACAATTTAAATACCATATACCGTGCCCCAAGACAGATGAACTGATGTGCATTACGTACAGCCCCTTTTATATGAAATTTCTAATAGAAATAAAACATCTACTACAGAAAAAATAATATAGTGGGTATGAAAAATGCACTCTCACCAAATTCTGAGCATGGAAAGGAAAATATACATGTAAATAAAATTTACTAACATGAACTCTAAAATAAACGTATGATCGAAGCCGGCTATAACGACATCGGTTAAAGACACCTCGTCTTGTTTCCTTTCCTGTGGCGCAACAACCCAAATCGGGCCTAGGCCGCCTCTTTTTGAAGTTTCCTACATCACACTCAGACACACCACATTCGGTTGGGGTCCTCTGGACGAGTGATCAGTCCGTCGCAGAGAACACCTCATCTGTAGCGTCAGATATTCTGTGGTACCAATTAAGTCCTCACTGCTAACTAGAACATTATACTCCTCGGTTAGAACAACACTAGTTTATAACGACATAAAATATTCAGTCCCTTTCATGATATTAGAACCGAGTTCGACTATATTTACACTACGTAGTTATATCCTGCCAAGAACAGAGTTACAGGGAGGATTCTTGTGGAAGCCCTATGTTCCGCAGCGGAATGATGGGATAATATATATATATATAGTTATATCCTGAAGATTTGAGGAAGCAGGTTCCTCCGAAACGCTGGCAGGGGAACCACGCAGTGTCATAACTCAGCAGACCACAGTCCAACCTTGCACCGCAGAGAGAAAACTCAAAACTTCATAAAATAAATACTTCATATTTTCACACGACAACCAAAACATATTTAAGAGAACTCTGCATGACACAGCGATATGAAAATAGGGTACAGGAAACATGAAGTGAAGATCACGTTTGTGTCTGCACGCAGAACTCACAGAAGGTTACATACACTCCTCACATAGCTTAAAATCTCTTTCGAGCATACAGCCTATTTTGCTTTTTATTCTACCTGCAGTATCATTACTTCTCCCAAATTTCACACGTCTTGTGTGTGTGCGTGCGCGTGGCGCACTTGCTGACCGTCACTTTGGCGCACGTTCAAAAAATTCTCAAGACCTCCAGGCAAGCTGTCAGTCCATAGCACTCAATGAAGGCGATATAATTACGACCATAAAAGCAGTGATGACAGGTTCACTCTCATTCACACCCTCTCTTTCCTCTATCCTATGGTTCGTCCTTTGTGAAAGTAAAGGAGGACAGGGGCCAGCGTTATGTCATACAGAAGTGTGTTACTACAGTAGTAGCTTCTACAGATGAAAACTGCTTCTAATACAAAAGAACAGAGAAGGAACGGGTCAAATTTTCTCATTGGCTTTATGGACGATTTCTCCTAACCCGCAGGCATTTTATGTGCTGTACACGGCCCTCTCTCGCAGACAAGACTTCCTTTGCATACCCTCACACTTTTCCGCTTGTCTTTTGTGGACAGCTTTTCAATGTACTTAATATCCTATAGTCATTACCAGACACGTCTCACATACTGTGCACGCTAGAAGCAGAGCCATTTACCCTTAAGGGTTACATATTATCATAAAGAAGTCTTTTAAAAATGTATTTCGCATTTCTTTATTTTCCGCAAAACACTTCTCGTACTTAATAATCCTATACCACTTCATGTCCAGTCGCCTACACTGTTAATACCAACACAGCACGGATTGGTGGGAAAGATAAAACATAGGGCTTAAAATGTGAAGCCAGTCACTTCCACAAATGTTCCGTAATTACTGCTATGACTTATATGGACTTGCGAGAAGGAATTCAGCAGTCGTTAAAGTAAGTGTAGCTTTTAAATACTGTATACGGATGTTAATTCACCGTTCTTGCAATATGACGGATATTAATTAATGCAACAAATCGGCCAGCCAAATACTCAATAAATATAATGCTATTCCGTGTTTACCAGGTGGCAAGCATGTCTAACACTTCAAGAAGAACATTTACAACACCAGCTTTAACAAGCACTAACTTTTACAGGCTTTCATTATACGACGCTCCGTAGGCCCGGCGTAAGCGCTGAACTAGTTTTGGCCTGCTCGCAGGGTCATAATTTGAGAACTCCGTATTACGTAATAGACTTAATGTACTTCGAAGGTCGACCACGACGAAATTTGTCTGCACAGAATATAATTTTCTAACTAAGGAACTTGCGCTGTTTGTGCTTACACCAGGGAGATTTATCACCGTGGGATTACCATCCGTTTCCAGCACTGAAGAATAATCTTGGCGCTCACAAATTTCAGGATGATCGTGAGGTGGAAACAGCCGTGTCACGATGCCTGACAACGCAGACACGGACTTATCAACAGGGCGGCAAAAAAGCTAGTCCCACTAGATGATGTCTCATTTATGGCGGGTACTATAAGGAAAAGCCGTGGGAGTGCAGTACAATTAAATCTGAACTGTTCTTCTTAGAGTTAAGAATAAATGACCCAAAATATAAATATACGTATTGTAAACTCATTTTTGACCAACCGTAGGTTCCTTCAGTGCAGTACTGTATAAAAGTACTGTTTTCATCCAGTATTTCTCGGCATGACTTAGACGCATTGCTGCATTTCTTAAACATTTTATGCAAAGTGCCACGGTATAAATTATTTAATATTTCACAATGGAACAGTAAATGAAGACGGACTTGAGCTATCGGATCCAAACCATAAAGCTGATAATGACTATGCTGGCTTTATTGTCAACTCTTCCTGTCGTGTCGTGGAACTTTCATGCAAAACACAGACTGAGGTTGTATCAGAACAAAACAGAGAATATTTTGGATGAAAAACGAGAGAGTAACGGGACAACAACGAAGGTTATACACTGAGAAGCTCTGTAGTTTGTATACTTTTCACCTGTCACTGTTACTGTGATTGAGTCTAATATGAAACGCCGAAAGTGCAGTTCGCACAAGAAGGTCAGCAATGCATACAAAATTTTTATCGGACATCTCCAAGGGAAGAGGACACAGTTGCTACAGCTCTAACAGCAAAATGTGTAGGGTCGTAAAATAGATAACTGAAAGCAATTTTAAAATACCTCCTTTATAACAGCGCCCACTTAGGAAATAAGTATTTCGGCAGCTCTCATTTTTAAATAGGCTGACGAAGGCAACAGCGTCATAAGGCCACAAAGCTGAGCGGAAGTTGTAACCTTTTGCCAGTACCGTTTCCGGCAGGCAAACACAGCTAATGGGTACGGAACAGCACTGTTGAGTTTTCATAAGTAACCCAACATTCCAAAACTGAGAAAAAGAACCCTCACGAACGGACACTTTGAGATTGGGAGGTTATTTGGTTCTATGAATTACCGAGAACCCTAAAAGCAGCAACAGAGGAAGCAAGAAGAATGTCATAAGATAAGGCCTCACTCTTCTACGCGAAAGGTCCTGAACAACTTAGTTGCGTTCTACTGATATTGTTAAGGACCAGTAAGTTTTTTTTTTAGTGAAAGAGCCGCAAAGTCCAAGTTCATCAACATAATGAGCACTCATACTCAATTTTGTGGCCAGAAATTATACAAGGGACAATTCTGATTAAACCAGACGCTAAGAACCAATAAACCAGTGCAGCAGAGAAAGGAAACAGTGTCGCCAGACGGTGATGTATTTGGACAATTTATTTCAAGGATGGATTAGGAGATGTTGCTGCATGAGTTACTTTGGCCCCACATCACATAAAACCGTCTGCACACTCTGGGAAAGGACCGTCGAAACTCAGTCGCTGGAAACGAGGGTGTGCCACATATTTCCTTTGGTGCGTATTCTTCATACCGTTCTTTAGAAATGAAAGCTCCCACCTGATGACAGGCTACATGAACATTCTGAGGATGTGAAGAACCTTTTGACTTACATTCATTAAAAAATTTATAACTGAGGCATCCCGCTGAGCTATGACTAAACGCACACCAATGCATGTTCAGTCGGCACAACTATGTACTGATGTATATTGTACCGGAATATGTAAACGTGCCGACTAAACGTACGCTTGATTTGATTACACTAAAAACAATAACGTCATGGTTGGATTACTTGCATGCGTGAGACAGACAGAGAGAATGTGTGAGAGAGAGACAGCTAATGGTTTCTAATGAATGGAGTGATTTACAGTAATTTGGCCTTGCAAAGTCACGTACGGTAAGCCACGAAGAAGAATTTTAGCATATAGGGTATTCAACCAAGCTGCCTGGGTTTATTTTTGACCACGGCAAAAACAGAATAATGGACCAGGTCGCTGCATGAAGGTATACGCGATCTAGGCAGTCTTGCCAAAATCCTACAAAATTATGGCTTATAAAAGTAAAGTACAGAGAAGTGGAATTATTTGGTACAGTGAAAGAAAAGTGGATGACCCACGAACACAGCAAAGAGGGAGTGACAGGGAATAACAAAGATGAAGGGAGGAGACAAACGGACAGAAGGCTGTAGAAGCGGTATCTTTTGATGTGTTCTCTGTCTTTTTTGTATATATTTTATCGCTCTTTCTAGCCGCGTGCGGTTCACCATTGTAACCTCCTTGGTTGCAAACAAAGACTTCAAACGGCCGGGGTCTTTTGCGAACTACTTACTGTTGGATGCAGTGGGGTAGTTTTGTGTGTTGGGCGGAGAAAGGAGGATGGGGTTGGGTTGGCGGATCTCTGTGAAGTGAGTGAATGCCGACGACTGCGTTCCGGCCCGGCGTCGCGCTCGCGTGGCAGCAACATTTTCAAAGGGACGTTCCTCACGTAGATTCGCTCTCTCTCTCTCGCTCTCTCTCTCTCTTACGTCATCCCATTCTCGTCCTGACATGTCATACTTCTGTACTTCACCTCTTCGGTTCGGGTATTTTTTTCGTGTCATAAAAGTCACCACTTCTTTTCACGATAATCAAAATCCTTTTTGTTTCAAACAACTCTACGGAGTAACGTCTCTTTTTCAAAACTTGGTACAGCAGTTCATTTATTCCTCGTCTTTCACATGCTCATCACAGGGTCCTTTTCCATGTCACGTGAACCCAGTCCATGTTCTCACCTTGGATATTTCAGATCAGTTTTAATACCTTCCTCCCATTTATAAATTTGTACTACAAGTGGTCTCGTCCATTTCTTTCGGGTTTCCCGCGTAAAACGGCATATGCATTTTATCACCTGCCCCCACACGTGTCACACACCTATCCCATCAAAGTTTGTTATTATCATCGAATCAGGCCAATATTTGGTGAAAAGTACAAATAACACGATACGCATCACATCGTATCCTCTGCACTGTCATTTCCTCTACTTTACGTCCAAACGTTATCCACACCACCTTGTTCTCACGACCCCTCGGCCTATGAGTATATTACACCTTTACAGCGGGAGACCAAGTTTCACGCCCATACAAAACCACACATAAAATTACAGTTATGTGTAGCATTTTAATTTTGAAGAGCGTACGAGATCACCGCACTTGTGTGGTATCTCCGTATTTCCCATTGTGACTTTCGGAGACGACACTTTTTCACGAAACTTGGTACGAACGTGATGCTATTTAGACGCCACAATAACTACGTGCCTTTTAATTACCATATTCGGTAATAACAGCATGGCGGACGAACATGTTAACTTGTGGTCATGTGACAGCGACAACAGGCCTACGGTACTGAAATCACAAAATATTTGGACCTGGAAAAATATGCAAATTTTGTTAAGGTATTTCTCTAATTATGTAAAATAACGTAACAGCCACGCAACATTTTCATTTGGTTTTCACGCTTGATTGAGATAACTAATGGGCGGGTCGAGCTAAGCATGTCAAGTCTGGTATAAGGATAAAATTACAAACATCTCAACACATTATCTGTGAAATATTGGTTTGTAAGTCAACTATTACAAACACGGCGACAGTGAGGCACTTTAATGTTCCATCCGACTGAATTTGTACTGAGTTGAAACTTCCTCACAAAAATCAAATAAAATGACATAGTAACAGACCTGTAGGAAAATAAATATGCGCAACATTGAAGTGCGTTTTATGAAGACTGCCTGAAATCCCTTCTTACGTTTCTGGTGAGGAGACGCGAAGATAGAAGATCCTAACCTGAATGGTAACAGAAGCGATCGTGTTTTCTTTTCGTTAGAATTCAACTTCGAACCACAAAGATCTACCTCTGTCGCGTAAATGTTACGGCTGCAAATTTTTAAATAGGCCTAATTTATTTTGCAACAGGTGAAATATCTAAACAACATACATTGTAGTCACCGTCCGCATTTTTACTTCAGGGCTTTGGAGATTCAGACACGACATATGGAGAAACTGTGCAAGCACTTCCACTTCGACAACGTTATGACTGCTGTTTCGCAGTGTTCGTATTCATGAAATTCAATTTCATGTTCATTTTAAATAACTCAAAATAACACAAAGGTAGTGCAACTACTCCTGTATTAAGATGCTCCCTGATATCACTTGTCATACGGAACGAACAGCCATTCTAAATGTACGCAAACTTCGACAGCCTGTTCTTATTGCATTAAAAAGTAAATTTACGTTCGAATATGTTACTAAAATCCTAAAATATGTATGTTTGTGCATGGCGTTTAGGTTACGTAGCCACCAGCGACATTCATACTGGCATAGAAGGCGAGCAAGGTTGCCAGCGCGGAGAGCGCGCAACGAACGTCGCAGTATCAACGTGAGAAGCAACATACCAAGGCAAGTGTGACTCAGACGTATAATGCAATCGCTTACAGGAAAACACACTCCCAAACCACACCGGGTCCATAAAAATAAACCTAAACACCTAACCTCAATAAGTATCTGTGAGTACAATGCACCCTCCAGCCCTATCTTGCTACTATAAATATTATGCTGTACAGAGATATGTAACCAACTCCAACAACTCTTTGTGCTGGAGTTGGTTACATATCTCTTTGTCATCATACACCAACACGGAATAGAAAATGTTAAAATTATTTTGCTGTAGTTCAGTTTCTTGAGACTGAAACCTAACAGCATAAACTTCGTGTCACTAAAAATCAGCCTGAAAACCTTAGATTCGGGGGAATTAAACCTGAAGCCTAACACTCGTATGTGTCAACAAAATGCAATCGCCAACCCGAAACTGGACATTACAGTATCAATATTTTCTTTTTCTCCCGGTGAAATGAAACCTGAAAGCATGAACTTTTGATAAACATTATTCATCAGAACGGCTGTGAGAACCACAAACTTCGCACATCCTCTCTCTCGCCAAAAATAAACCACAATTCTTAACGTTTGTCACGAACGGTATACTTTCTGCGACAGAACTGTGTTCGCAGCTCTAGAAGACACGGGATGTACAATAACGAAACTTTGTTACACTTCCAAAATTTTTTTACGCGCCTCGCAAAACAACTGCGAAAAGTGACTTTGTGTCGTCATGCCCGTCTGACTGTACGTCCGCACGAACGAACGAACGAACGAACGAATGAATGAATCTGAGAATTTGAAATTTGGTATGTAGGTATATTATGAGGAAGTGAAAGTGTTGTGACTTGAGCCATTTTTAATTTCAACCATTCGCCAATGCTCTGCCATCTACACGCAAATATACAAAATATTAGTACCTACTTTTAGATTTCTCCACCATGAGCATTGTGTGTTAAAAGAGTCTTTGTTGGGCACAACATTGTTTAGTGCTTGGAACCTTTTCAAAATTCTGGCTATGTAAAGTACTCTTCAAGAAGGCTATTAAGAAGTTTTGTGTTCCAGGATTTTTATGTTTTCTACGACTTAAGGCACAGGTAAGAACTTACATTCTACCCTCTTTCATTTGATACAAACAGTATGCCTGCTAATCTAAATTAACGATTAAATTCGTGTCACTATGCTTTTTGTCTCTTGTTGTGCCTTGGGCCACCATGTCATGTTGTACCCTGAGTCATGGCCTAAAGGTACAACATGACACATATGTTCAACACATTCATCATAAAAAATTATTCTGTTTCTGGAAGAATGCCACAAATTACGTCAGGTAAAACAAGGCGAAAGGTAGATTTAGTGGCCATAGGACGAACCATAAAAGATCTAATTAATAACAAACCCAAGTAAAGGCAATGGAATGTAATTTAGAATTTCTGAAACTACACTAAGCCATCATTTGATAGAGTTTCAAGAACAAGAAATCCCTACTGATTTTGAGTACACAGCCAGAAATGATGTTACGAAAATATTCAGTGCCACACAAGAAGATGAACCGTTCGAGCATTTCAAAGAGGTTGTGAAATCACATTATGGCCTAACAAAGAAGGAAGCTCTTAAACTTGCCTTTCAGTATGGCAAAGAAAATGGTGTAGCTATGCCAGACAGCTGGGTAAAGAACAAACATGTTGGTAATATGTGGCTCACAGGAATGAGGAAACATCACCAGTCCTTGTGTTTGAGAAAACCTGAAGCTACTAGTCTCACTCAGCTTATAAGTTTTAATGTGAAAGCATTTCTTGAAACTTAAAGGAACTTACGGGAAGACACAATTTCACTCCTAACAGAATCTATAATTTGGATGAGACTGGTTAACTCAGCTGTTCATATTCCTCCCAAAATTATCTTTCTAAGGGAACCAAACATGTGAGGAGAGTGACTTCAAGGGAGACAGAGATAAATGTTACACTCACTGTTGTTGTAAATCCCATTGGCAACCACGTTCCTCCAATGTTAATATTTCCAAGTGTGATTTTCAAGAATCCCATGCTGACTGGTGCTCCTACAGCTTCAGCTGGAAGTGCAAACCCAAAATGTTGGTCAAATAACATCAGAACTACATTTACCAGCTGATTTACGTGCACTCAGTTGGAAACAGAATAAAGCAGCCACTTTGGCTACATACACTGTATGTCATTAAATATAATTTAACATAGTTTAGGCTGAATATAAGTTACCTTCAACATTTCTTTTTTGTTAATTTCTAGAGACATTAAATGACTATTATTGGATGAGTATTAACTGCATACACTTTTCTCCTGTTATTAATCTTAAAATTCTTGATGATGTGAGTTCCTGTGTATTTTTAATGCAGCTGGCTATACACCAAATAAATCTGTGATAAATAAATTTACCTTTACCTTTACCCCTCTCCTGAATTCTGACCTAAGGTACAACTTATCCCCTTTAACTGTCATCAGTAACCAATCATACAAACCAATGTTAAAATAAGAAATATACTTCAGTTGCCAGATGAACGAGCAACAATATGCAGCATTTGAAAACTTCCCACATGTAATCCTGTTCACACAAAAAATGAGAACCAAAAACGAATTCAAGGTACTACATCCTCCTCTTGTATCTAGGAATTGTGTGAGAAGTACTCTGTGTAATCAATCACAAAACATGGCAACAAGGTGTAAATTTGATTTCACGACCGATACATTTACCATGGACAAGATCAACGCAGACATATAAATAATAATGTCTTCATAATACATCGTATGACCATCTGAGAAAAGTCTAGGATGCACAGACCCGAATGCGCCTCAATGTTATGTTATAGGCCTACGCACACTCCTTGCTTGTTACGAAAATAATTATAAGTCACTAATTATAAGTGTTAGTAAACGAATGTTTGTAAGAAGTGTCGTGTTGGTTATCTAGTTCTGGAATACAGCTACGTACTTAGTCGAGCAGACAGGAATCAAAATGAACTTCACCTGCCTTTTTCCATAATGAACTCGTCATTAATTTCGAAAACGAAACATGTGGAAAACACAACCTCCCCATTATGCATTTCTTTTATGCTCTTTGTACATATATTCCAAGCATTAAACGCACTTGAACATTTTCCTCGGGATTGTGAATTGTTACTGTACGGTGTTATAATGCTAAAGGAAATGATCATGCCATCCTACGTTGCAGGTTCCGGCATTTTGTTGTACTTTGATAACCTCCAAAGCGCCTGAATCGCATCTGCCTGTGGCTTGATGTGACTGCAAAGTCTAGGAACTACATCTGGTGATTGTTTATGTAACACTTACGTCTTTGGTGCTCGGATTGTGATTATAAATTAACACTAACCAACACTAGCACACGACCACACACAAAACTAACCAGCAAAAAACGTCCATGTTACCTGGACACAACTAATTCCAACTACCCTCCTAACAAGGAACGTGATTCGTTGTTGGAGTCACGTGACAGTTTGTTCCTACAGCGCAACTAGGTCCGACGGCTGTAATCGGTGACAAATTTGGCTGTGACAGGTACCTGAAGTAGGCCCACGGCAGTGGTTATAGGCATAGTGACTGTAACTGTTATCTTCGGCGATTAGTTCAAAGAAAGTCCATAATAGTCTGATTAACCATTCATCCATCCCAAGCAGCTATGTCTATGCTACCCGACGTGGGAGCAGGAAGGGGAGGGGCAGAACTTGTGAGCGAGTGCACAGTGCTATGACCTATGTTGTCGTATTTGGTCAATTCGCCTATTGTGTAGTCCACTCTGCCATCGCTAGTAAAAGATCAAAGGCAAAGAGACCGACAAACCGACGATCACTCCTCTGTGGAAGAGGTACACATAGTGAATACAGCAGCAGACTGCCAATTGTGGTTTGCAATGCATGTGTTCCGATGTTAACATCCTCCCCCTCATTTGTCCCCCTCTCTCTGTACTCACACGCGCTTTTCCTTTGCGTTTTACATTCGCCCATCCGCTACGACCCTAACAAAATGGAATTAGGGAGTCAGTTTTCCTACCTCTCACTGCACGCTTACACGCATACATACACGCATTCAGCAGTAATAAACAGTATGCATTATGAAATCTTACGTAACTTCAATTGTTAATACAGATATTGTAAAGATGCTGGCAATTTCATGTCACGTCGTAAGTGACAAATTTCGAAATGAATCTTCCTGTGCACCACGCCGCACGGTAGACTGCAGCTTCGGCTCTAGGCTACACGAGCCAAAGTGAGGATGAGATCACTATAGTGTCATCAAAATATCGCGTATGCTTACGATATTACGTAATGTTTCGAAGAGAATGCGCCCGAAGAGTCGTACATCTGGCTATTAATACCGGAAATTTTAGTCGAGCAGCTGTTCTGGAGTTAGAACAATTAATAGCAAACATTAAGAAACTACGAAAAGCGATAAGTGACACAGCTGTAATCGTTCACACAAAATCAATTATGAAGAAAAATTAATTGCAGATATTTTCTAAATTGCTGTCGTAGAAAATGACTACCCTTACACTAAAACCCGAGTCGGAAATGTACTCATTAGGTTCCAACCTTGTTTAGTGATCGGCTTTCCGGAAAAATTTCGTGCTTCTTGTCAGTTCCTCTAGAAAATACTGCCTAAGTACCTTAAATTTAAGGACGGTCATGGTACCATTCGACGTTATAGGAGTTCGTCTTCCTCATCCTTAGAACTATTGATTTAAGTTGATCAAATTCAGTGGATTTTTGCGAATCTCAGTGACGAAAAAATTAAAACCAAAGTAAAACTAAGCTGTTATTCCACACATCTTACTGGCATAAGCGTTTCCTCTATATCAGGTGCAATGGTTGTTCCAAGATGACTCAGTCATCCGATCTTATGTTGCGAAACTAGTGCGCCAGCTGAATGCACGATTGGCTTCAAAGTACGAGAGGCATTCAGCTCCCTTTCTCTCTCTTACCTGTCAAATTATGTGATCAGGAATGGCTGGTTCCTTCCTCAAACACTGGTTACACACGTATGTAATGTACAAGTCACAAATCTGGAATAAATCTCTGCAAAGTGCATTGCTTAGGTCCAGTTCTAGAAGCAAAAGGCTTACTTACATGTAAAGGAGAATCCTGTGTGTCTCATTTTGAAATCAATAGCCATACTTTCCTTTACGAATCACTATTCAACAAATTTATCCCATACAGGTTTGAAATATCAGATAAGAAAGAAGAATCCTAAGGTCTGTGTCACGGTTCTACTTACTTGCAGTCACTGTATGTTGAGGTCACCATGACCGAGGACCTGGACCGTGACCACGTATTACATAAGTGTATATCTAGTACTAATGTAGGATGCATGAATATGCATATGTATATATACATATACACAGTTCTAAGTAATTTCAATTGTACGCGGTGTCTTTTCCCTTTGGGTTAAAGCTGCCGCGGGGTAAAGGTGAGCACTCACTTGGACCTAGTGCAGTCGTTAACAATGAATGAAGCTACATTTCTATTGCTCCCTCTATGCCTTTGTGAAATGCACGGGGGCAACTTTACCTTTACCTTATACAGGTAGATAATATCAGCTCATCACCTACTTGTTAAGTACTTACGTAATAGCCCCCAATTTCTTATGCTTCCAAGTGCCGTCATTTTTCTGACGCGAAATCCACCTTTCCCACACAATTATCGAATTTTACTCCACTTGCGAACTCCGGAACAAATGAGAATACCACATTACCAGATCAGGACAGGAGGGGGCTATGTCTGTATTGTGTTGCCTAGTCTATTATTTTTTACAGGAAGTGCTTTCAGATTTTCCATGGAAGACACTAAACATCAGCGGATCGCCTGTATTTAAACTTTTGTTACCGTGTAATAGAGATCTGCTTCAAAGTTATTTAAATGGTGTCATTTTCTAGAGTCAGGAGGAATAATAGCTTAGTGCCTTACTTCATACGTTGAGGCCTGTGCCTTACCATGCACTGAATGATGCCCAGTACCTCACGCACACCCGGAAGAGATTTAGCCTGGTGTTTTTTTGACACAACAGAGCAAGGAAAGAAAGAACAACAACAAGAAAACAATTTCTGTGGACATAAATATTTTAAAGGAAACTGTAGAAAAGGAGTGACTTGAAAAGTATTGCAGACTATGTCTAGTATTTGGGAAACAAAAACGTTATGCTTTCTGAAAGGTCTACACAATTGTCCACGTTTGTTAATAGTCTTTAGGGAACAAACTGACTTCGACATATTTCCAAAATCTCTCATACTGGCAAAAAATAAAAATCTGAGGATAAGAGTCTGAAACAATGACAACCAACTGCAAATAAACGCCAGCATTCGAGTCATTCATCTGGAGACTGTCTATAAAACAGCGCTCCTAATACCACTTGCCGCTCATTCCATTTACACCTGTCGGCAAAGTGACGAAAAATAAAGGAAGCCAAGAAGAGAGGGGAGGACAGCAGCAATCGTACTTGGAGATGGATATGACAAAGGAAGATAAAATGACAGAGAAAGAAAAGGAATAAAAAGAGACAAGTCATTAGCATGATGGAGCAGTTATACTGGGCTATAGACATACGAGTACATAGAATGTTCGGCCATGTTCGTTCTTTAGGCACACTGTCGGCAACTTCAAAAAGAAGGGAACTGTCAGGTGTGGTAATGCCTCGGGACACCCCCCTGTCCAGGTGCTGCTGCCCCTTCCTATTGATACTGTACGCTGTTCACCCAGTGAATGGACACAGCGAGGTCTGAATTACGACTTCAATTTTATACCGGGCTTCCCAGCGACATGAGGAGAACCCGTAATTCAGTCCATTAAATCAGGGGTGGCCAGCCACAACAAGACGGACTCCTATCGTTATATACACATAAGCGAAGCCAGTGTGTTGACGTTTCAGAAGTAATGTACCATCACAATTGCAGAAGAAGAACGAGACAAGAAAAATGCAGAAATCGATTTAAGGGTTACATTTTTTGCATAAAGAATAAAGAGAAATTCTGCTGGCAGAATTTTGTAGGCGCAGGTCAAATGACATATCTGCCTATAGAGACAGTGATTCTCATACTTATTTAGGACTTTAAAATTCTGTTTACTATGATATTTTGTTTACTATGATACTTTGTTACCCACAATTATTTAGGTCTCCTGCGTCATTTACAATCCAAGTCCAGCGTATCCTTATACCTGGCAACAGCATTCGAAGAACTGAAACAACACAGTTATTCCTTATGGGATGTCCGTCCTTCGATTATTTCAAGCCTCTTACTTCCAAATATTTTCGTTAGCGTTGTTTTGAGATTAGTCTAAATCCAATATTAGGCACATTACGAATTCAGTAACATCGACAGTAAGGTGTTCAATAAAATGTACAACTTCTAGGCTTATACAGTTTTTAATAAAGTCAGTGTACCGAATACAAATGTAAGGCTCTTATCCGGTCCTCTATAGACGTAATGTAAGTAGTAAAAACTATACTACAGCGGTCTGATTTAGTGATGAAAATCAGATAAATATACGTGAAATTAACATTTAAAATGAAATGATGGTCGAAGGGCAGCAGCTAAGATTAACTGTCAACAGACGATCGGCATATTCACAATTATCACCCCTGAACGAGGTAAGAAAGTGTGAATGGAAATCAATCTCCCGACACAACATAATGGTGCACGATGATGTGGGTAAAATGAATGACATATGATTGCGTAGACTCATGTTCATGACGTCATCCTGCCTATTCAGTATGGCTCTGCGGGAAGCTGAAGACAATGAAACAATGAGTCCACCCTCCACCATAGTTTGCGACTTGCGTGCACCCACTCACTGCGTGTTACTAGGCATGTGTTGTAACTTTACTGCACTTCAACCAAACGCTGGTCTATCTAGTACCGAAAGCACAAAGTCTGTGGGGCTACGAAGTTTATCGTCGTCGTCGTCGTCGTCGTCGTCGTCATCATCATCATCATCATCATCATCATCATCATCATCATCATCTCCTTTATGCAGGGTATTTACACTTATATACCTGAAACAAACCATGTTTCTAGGGTATACAGTGCCGCAGCTATTCTGCGCGTACTGTTAATGGTGCATATAACGCTGTCTTCAATATTAAACTCTTTTGTGCTTCTACATTAGTACTTCCCGAAGTATGTGTGCTGTGCCCAGTATAGCTGTTTTCTGTAGTTCCTTGATATCGTGCTTCCCTGGTATGCTGCTCAAGTATTTTCTAAAGGATTTTGAAATGGTTCCAGTTGCTCCTATTATTACTGGAGTCACCTTTGTTTTTACATTCCACTTATTATAATAATAATAATAATCACTGAAGTGCTGAGAACAACAGAATTAAGAAATTATGTAATGTTACTCTTCAACTGATACTGTTACAGAATTTAAATCGAGGCTGTTATGGGGAAAATGAAAAATGCGTACAAAATGTTGCTCTGAAAACTTCAAAGGAATAGGATACGCGGGAGACCTAGACCTTGACAGGAGGACAGACTTTGATATCAAAACTCATATTCGAGAAATATGATGTAAACGTAGGGCCTGGATTGAAGTGGCTCAAGACAAGCCTTTATGAATTCGGCAATGTATTTCTGTCTCCTTGAAAGCATAATCCCTTGATCACGTGATTAGGCCGAAGTATAAAGTATCCGAGGAAGAACCTGCGTCATAAAATCAGTCTTTTTGGGGATTCCATTCCTGTTGAATATTTCGCTCTTTCAATATGCAATCGAGGCAAAGTACACGTAATGGCATCCTTATCAAGGGCAGACGTCTGAGAGTTATTTGTTGTTATTATCACCACAATCAGCATTACTACCGCCACCCCTGCAGCAGTCTTGTATCTCTGAAACATTGAATACAAGCACATTCAAAAACCTGTTAACATATAGGCCTCTAGTCTATTACAGTCGAACATAATAGTACAGTTTTCTGGGAGCTCCATAACTACTAACTACGTAACCGACTGCCTAAATAACTAATTACTCGGAGCAGAGTCCTTCTTGAGAAGCTAATCTCTCCATAGCTAGCCAGGAAATTCCCCACTTTATCGAAAAGGAAAGTCCAGTACTGTGTTCACAAGAGACAACAACTTACCCCTGTCCTGAGCCAGATCATTTCAGTCCACGCCCTCGATCCTGTTTCTTGAAGATCTATTTGTATTTTACCCTCCCATCTCCGTCAAGGCCATCCATGTTTTTGCCTTTGACTTTAGTATTACCCATCAAAGCCCTACAGGCACCTCTCCTCTCCCCCATAGATGCCACATGCCCCCCCCCCCCCATCAAATTTTTCTTGATTTGATAACCCAAATCATATTCGGCGAGAAGTACAAATCCTGAAGGTCTTCTTCATTACACACTCTACTCCACCCCCCTGTTACCTCGTCCCCCTTACGCCTAAATGTTTTCCTCAGCGGATGGAGGAAACAACTTCTAGATTCGGAGGGTAGCGGCGAACATACTGAGTAACTAGTAATGAACAGCCAACAATGGGTGGTCCCCCAGCTTGGGGATTGAGCAAGGGTTTAACAACTCATCGTAAAAACATGTTACGGATTACAATAAAGGGCCCCAACTTTGGCATTCCCTAACAAAAAGACCAACATATTCTCTATTCTCACAGTCTCTTTTTGTTCCTTGTTCCTGAAGTGGACACATCGATGTTAGAGGATTAAATATTTTTTATTAGGCAAGGGCAATGCTGATGTTCACAAGGCATGTAATTATCGCGCCCTGCTCTCCTCAGTATGGTGACATTTTATGTGAACGGCAGCATTGCATTGAAACAGAAACGCAGGTCTTCTTTGCCAGATCCCGAGCTATCCATTTAAATAAAATATATCGATAAATATGAAAATGAACTTCTACAGAACGACATTAAAGTATTTAAGAACTAGTCTTCTGGGGTCCGGCGACCCATTTACGTAGTTACCTTGGCAACGTCGCGACTCATGGAGGCTAGGCACATTCCATTAACGCAATTAATGTGGAAATCACGCGACCCGGGCAGGCAAGCCACACCCATTTATGTCGTTACCGCTTAAACCTCGCGATGCGGGTAGGAAAGGCACATTCACGTAGTTACCGTCTGTGTATTATAATTTCGTAGTGGTGACCGCAGTTAACATGTGCTTACATATATTATGCCGTACTATTAGTGCCCGGCGAACTTTTGCGTAGTTAACATGGAAACCTCAATTAGTTGCGTCTGTTGCATAACATCCGCACGTCCGTCAGACGAAATTCTGTGTATTGTCTTTTTATGCCATCTGGTGGCGGTCCGTGACACTCCAACGTGGGAGGGTGACAGAGACTGACATTGCTACAATGTATATAAGATGGAATTACTGCTGGCAGAAGGCAATATGTTGAAGCATTTTAAGAAAAACCACATCGTAAAGTCTCATAACACGTCTGCAATTATAAATCGTAAGTTACACCAAAGAGAACACTGTTTACGGATATTTCTTTGCTATTTTATATTTTTGCGATTAACCATTTAAAGAGTAAGATTAGGCTGAATTATATTACAGGCTTAGATCGCACCGCGCAGTAAACACACTTCGTTTCGATTATAAAAACCAATCAGTTAATGCAGTAAAAGGAAAAAATCGCTGTTTGTTCTGAGATCCATACAAAATACACAAATGCGCTGTATGGGCAGAATGTAGAGTGGGAATGTGACAGGACTGACATTGCTGAAGTATATACAGTATAAGATTATGCCAACGTCGTTTCTTTTTGTTCACCTGCATCTTCTACTAATATACCTAGACAGCTCTTTGGAAGTTCATAATTGGCTATATTTAAATTAAAAGGTTTACACACGTTCCAGATGACAGTAGTGTTTCTCCGGTGTCAAAGACCACGCAATAAAAGTGTATGGTTACGGTGAAGCGGAGTTCAACGCTTTCCAGTTAAATGAAAAAGGAATGGTATTACACTGTTTGACATCGCCGTTCTTTTACGGGAACTTCTTTTACACATGCATTCGGCAGTACATTTAGCGGTGCAGGCGATTGGTATGCGGTACGTGACATCTGGCACTTGCAATTCCGGAAAAAAAAATGTTCTTAGACAGAGAATTGTGAAGGTGGTAACACCAGCAGATTAATGTTTTTGTGCACTTAAGTGCATATATAAACGAACATAGTATACCAAGCGACTTGATCCACCTGCATTTGACTGAACTTTGACCAGCACAAAATATTTCATTGCTCAGCTTAAAGTTTTGCGTCTCACTTCGCCCGGCGTCGTTGCGGGTTTTAACAGATATTCCGTACCATACGAACAGGATTATGGTCCCGGAGACGTGAGGGGCATAGGCATGCGTGAAGAGTGTACGGGGTGTGACCACGTAGACCCTAACATCTCAAAAAGAGTAACAATTTGGTATTTTTTGTCTCAGTGTTGAAGTGTATATTTTTAAGTCGAGTTCAGTTGTTCATGTAGAAAAGTTAAGTTTTAGTGTCTTCATTTTTTGTTGAATAAAAAAAGTCCTTTATAACTGAATATTCTATAAACTTCCGCCTTTTAAGAAATGAAAAATACAATTCCCTGCGTGCACAACCACTGAAATGTGCTGCACATGCTCATGTTGAGGGGACGTGAAGATTTAGCAAAACGCTGGAATTCCTTTGCTGATGTAGGCCACAACATATATTTACAAATGTCATTGTTTTATAATATATTCTCAAACATCATTTTTGGTAATTTCATAAGATGGCATGTTAAAATTTGGTTTTGTACAGTTCACAAACTATATACCCATTATCATCAATAACTCACACATGTGCAAATTTTGAAGACACATCGCTAATTACATGATAACGAAGTACATAGTAACTTCTTTCTCCATAAACTACAGGCTAGTGACTATTTCAGAAATTTACCTGGTATGCCAAGTTGAGCACTTCCAGCAGGCTCAGTCTTCTTCCATTTGCTGGTATATCACTGCTGATACAACCACTGCTTAATGTATGTGTGTGAGATTATTGGAGACAAGAGCTTTGAAAACATCTTTATTGCTACATATATACCCCAGAAGAAAGCAGCTCAGCATCTCTTCTTCCATTTTAAAACTCATCTTAGAGCAAAAGAGGGAGGTCAAAACATGAGGGGAGCAAAAGATCAAACCAACCTCTTCCTTCCCCTTCACCCACCTCCTTTAAGATCCCTTTGACTGTATGCAGCACTTCACTCTCCCTCAACCCCTTAGAAAGCCTTTGTTTCTTGCTCACTCTACACAAAAGAGCTGGGGATGAAAGACTTATTGATGTAACCTTAGTCTTTGAAGTTTTCAAAGCCTTGACACACTCACAAAGTTCTCTTTCCTTTTCCTCCTCCTTGAATTGGTAATAAAAAGAAAAGTGGGGGCCTTTGTACCCACTACACTTTCCTTTTTAAACCATGTTCTCCTGTTATATTTTATAATATAATCTACAAAAGACAGTACCCGCTCTTATTTTCTACCTGAAATTCGTTGAACATACTATCTCTACATTTGCATCTAGGTTGTAATACTAATTTTTTGTTGAAAAATCAAAGCTAAAGTTGAACCCGTAAGTCTTGGCAATATTCCTTTGGAAAACATGCTACGTAAGGCAGCTTTCTGGAAAATTACATGCAAAATTCAATGTTTCTTTTAAAAAATGTTTATTCCACACCTAAGTTTGCTGGATTCCTTTGAAATGAATACAAAAGGTCAATATTTCTTACTTCCTAATTTGTCATCAACTCTTCTCGCACAACAATAATCAATCAAAAACATTTAATGCAATCAAATATAATCAACAATATATTAAATTTTCTATCCACCACATCAGATGTGAGTAATACAAAGTTTGTACCAGAAAGCAACTGGTGTGATGCCCTACTTGAATGAGGCTGCTAAAATCCAATTCTTCTTTAGAGTAATATTGAACGCAGAATAATGTATAACAAAAAGTTGGAGGGTGGCGGTGCGGGTGAATCCACGCATTTATTAGATCTATATTGCCATAGATGATGTTATCAGGCACTTTACTTACAGTCCGCAGAAATTTGCACAACAAAATCATACATGAAAATGAGTTTTGTTTGTTCTCTTCCACAAATGTGGAAAGAACTATCAGTATACAAGCCTGTGATAATATTACAGGTATTTTTTGTTTAGAGCAAAGGTAAAGGTAAAGTTGTGCCTGTCCACGCCATGGAGGCGTATAGAGAGAGAAGATATATAGCTCCACTCATTCTCAACCACAGCACTTGATGGACGTGAGTGGTTAACTTCATGCCCCAGGCGCTTTACCCCCAGGAAATCAACTCTGGAACCCACTGAATAGGAGGCTGGATGGATGTTTCGGAGAAGAGAAAAATCTCTTGCTGCTGCTACAAATCTAATCCCAGACTGTCCAGCCCTCAACTTTTCTTGCTTATCCAAAATTTTATTATGATGTTACAGATTCTTTCCTCCTAATTTCTTTGCTGCAGGTTGCTGCAGACAAAACAGCTGATATACTGTAATACTCTTCTTTAACATGTTTCCTCTGATGTGTGATAAACATACTTGAACTGATTGATTGTTATTGAACAGTTACATTCGATTTGACACTGATGGTTGGCAATTACTACATTCATAAATCATATTAACCATAAAATAGTAAATTAAATGTTCTAATAATTACCATCAAAGTAAACTTAATGGGTATATATGGTACCCTCTTTACTAATACTCCCCAACATGTTTCAGGCAAACAAAGACTGCCATCAGGGAGACAACTATATGAGTTGTAGTGGAACTAATTAAGTTTACATAAATTTGTATTATATACTACATTTAACGTAATGTAAATTTTGGATGCAAAAATTCCACATGTGTTCTTGAATTTATATTTTACTCTTTTCCTTTTAGTGTTATTTAACACTGATATCAATTGTAAGACTATATAGCATCAGTGATGATGAATACATTTGTATGAAGCATTGGTGGAATTATGCTGACAGGGTTAAACTGAAGCGCTTGGGAAAAAACCTTTGTAGTGCCACTTTGTCCACCACCAACCCCACATGCAATAGCCTGGGACTAAACCAGTGCCTTCTTTGTGTGAGGTTGATGACTAACCACCTAAGGCATGGCATGGCTCTATTTGGCTCTTTACATATTCACAAGTAAGCATTCCTTCAGCAGGATGTGTCTCACATTGTGATGCAACGCAGTTCTAAGCAGAAAGCGAGGCAATAGAGATGGAATATTTGTCAGCCATTCTTCTGTTTCTGTATGAAGTTCTGTTACCTTACTATTTTCACATTTCTTTAAATTTCTTACATACTGGCTCTTTCATAATCACCATCTTCTTATTGTGTCTTGTTGTGTTTGTCATTTACCGTGTTTTTAAAGAATGCTGTTCTCTTAAAGCCCTTCAAAAACTGTATTAATGAAAATAATGAAGTATGAATAAACATGAATACAGTTCAATTATTTAAGCATACAACATATTTTCATATGGGATGGCATGCGCACACACTGACAGTAATACACAACCAGGTGTGCTGTGAGATACTGAACCATATTTTACTACATGGGAAACTTTTTAAGAATAATGCTCTAGCTGACATGTGTAATCCATATAGAGTACATCCCAGTGGTATGAGAAAATGCAATATTATTTCTTAAAGAAAGTTCTTCAAACATAACTTCGGAACTTTTTAAACCGAGGTTTTCACATCAGCATGCAGACTATCTTATCCACATCTCCTCTAAGACTTGAGACTTCAGGATTTTGTAGTGGTTTTCCGGGTCCTGAACAAGTGGTGGGCAATGCTCATTTTTCTGATGAGATTCTTTACCAGTGTTTCTGGGCAGTATTGGCAACTGGGAAGTCCAATCATCACCAGCATAACATCTGTTCTCTATGACCACGATTTCTCTTCGCCTCCTAAGTAAGTTGCTGTAAGTCAACCCTTCAGTGTGGAGTGCTGAATGCTGCTCAGGACATGATAAACATCACACATGATGGAAAGCTGCATTCTGCTCACATACTGCACACTCATATTAATGCCACTATCTGTGGAATGCAAACGAAGCAAATTTTACTTTATGCTTGTAAAGAAGCTGGCTTTTAGATGTGTAACACAGTTCCCACAAATCAATTCTTTGTTGCTTCTCTCACCTTGAATTATGTATTGATGTATTTCAGTTATGTTCTTCATGTGTGTGCAACACACTTTATCTTTTGTCACCTGGCCTGGAATTATTATGACATCTTCTGTAGTAACAGTTGTTATGAACTCCATAAGGATGTCCTCTAGACCGCCAGCTAAGTGCTGTTAACCTGTTACAGTACATGCATAACTGATACTGAGGTCACTGTCTGTAGCTATAAAAATCACTTTTCCAACATCTGATTCAGAAACAATGTGTGATTTGCGTTCCCACCTTTATGGTTTATCTGCAGCTACTTGTTGATTCTAACACTGTGAATGGATACTGTGCTCATTCTTCACTCTGTGCATGTATGTATACAGGACAGTGCAAAATTCACTTGACACCATAAGAAACATGCTACATGTTGAGTGTCAAGTGACTTTTGTGCCACCCATTCTATATTAAGTACACTTACAACTTTGTCAGTTTCCCAGTTTTGTACTAACTAACTAACTAACTAACTAACTAACTAACTAACTAACTAACTAACTAACTAACTAACTAACTAACTAACTCTATGGAGCAGAGGCCTTCTTGAGAAGCTAACAGTTTCTCAGCTAGTCAAGAAAATCCCTGCATTTTATGGAACCCAGAGGTTCATTGCCGCATTCACAAGAGTCCGCTACCCATCCCTATCCTGTGCCAGCTCAATCCAGTCCATGCCCCTCCAGCCCACTTCTTGAAGACCCATTTTAATATTATCCTCCCATCTATGCCTGGGTGTCCCAAGTGGTCGCCTTCCCTCAGGTCTGCCTACCAAAATCCTGTATGCACCTCGCTTTTCCCCCATACGTGCTAGTGCCCCGCCCATCTCATTCTTCTCGATTTTATCACCTGAATAATATTTGGTGATGAGTACAGATCATTAAGTTCCTCATTATGTAGTCTTCTCCACTCCCCTCTCACCTCGTCCCTCTTAGGTCCAAATATCCTCTTCAGCACCCTATTCTCGAACACCCTCAGTCTTTGTTCCTCCCTCAATGTGAGAGACCAAGTTTCACATCCATACAGAACAACAGGTAAAATTATAGTTCTGTATACCCTAATCTTTGTGTTTTTGGATAGTAACCTGGAAGACAAAAGATTCTGCACCGAATGATAGCAAGCATTCCCCGACTTCAATCTGCTCTTAATTTCTTCATGAATGGAGTTTCGATTCATTAGGGTTGTTCCCAAATATTTGAATTCTTCCACCCTTTCAAAGGCTTTATTATCTACCTTTGTGTTGTCACTTTGTCCTGCATTCTGATTTCGAGACATGACCATGTAATTAGTTTTCTCAGCATTCACTTCTAGACCAATCTCCTTACTAGTGACTAATAAATGTTCTGTGTTTTTCTTTGTGCTATGTATGCTTCTGCCCAGTATATTAACATCATCAGCATAAACCACAAGTTGATGTGTACCATTTAATTTCAAGCCTTCCTGGTTTGCCTGAACCCTCCTAATGGCATATTCTAGAGCAAAGTTGAAAAGCAATGGCAACAGAGCATCTCCTTGTTTCAAGCCATTCTTAATAGGAAACATGTCAGACAGATGTTTGCCTACCCGAACTCTGCTATAGGGTTCACTTAGACACATTTTTATTAACCTTACTAGTTTCATGGGGATACCAAACTCAATGAGAATGTTATACAAGACCTCCCTCCTAACTGAATCATAGGCTTTCTTGAAGTCTATAAATAGCTGAAGCACTGCCTCATTGTATTCCCATTTTTCCTCAAGTATTTGACAAATTATGAATGTATGATCAGTAGTTCACCTGTTACATCACAATCTACACTGATGATCCCCAGTGATTTCCTCTGCATCTGGAATTAACCTCGACAAAATAATGTTGGATAGAATTTGTATGTAGGTGACAAAAGTTATATGCCCCAATTACTACAATGTTTTACCACCTGTCTTATAAATAGGCACAATGACTGACTCCTTCCACTGCTCAGGTAATTCCTCCTAATTCCAGGTAGAAATAATAAGTTTATGGATCTCAGACCAAATTATCCTACCCCTGCTTTAATCAATTCTGCTGGAATGTGATCAATACCTGGTAATTTGTGTCTTTTTAGCTTTTCAATAGCTACCTCAATCTCAAAGGCACTGGGCTCAGGCATTAGTAGCTCTGCCATATGTACTTCAGTCTGCCTGACATTATTAACCTGTGTACATTCAACAGCTGGGAGAAATGACTCCTCCACCTAGCCAAAATACTGTGGGAGTCTGCAACCAGGTCACCCTTCTCATCCTTTACTACATTAGTTCTAGGCTGGTACCCCCTCTTAAAGTCATTGATACCCCTATACAAGTCTCTGATATTCTTGTTCTTACTGTTTGTTTCAAGTTCATTAATTTTAGCTTTCAGATATTCCTTCTTTTTGTTCCTGAAATGTCTACTAGCTTCATGCCTTACATTGTTCTGATTATCTCCATTACTTTGGTTTGGATTCTGTAACCACTGAATTTTAGCCTTCTTCCTTTTATCTAAAAATATTGAACATCCTGCATCAAACTATCGCTTATGCTGCTTCCGTTCATGCACACCTAGACTCTCTTTAGATGAGATTTTGATATTCTCTTTAATGTCTTCCCAAGCCCTATTTATGTCCTCACTAACATTTAAGTTTTCCAAAGCTGCAAACCTGTCTGAGATCTTAAGCTGATACTGTTTCCTAACCTTGAGTTCACTTAGCTTCTTGAGATTAAATCTCTCTGCATCTAACTTCTGTGCTGCTTGTTTACTTACTGCCAGTCTTTCCCTGATTTTTGCAACCACCAGATAGTGATCAGTATCACAGTCAGCTCCCCTGAAAGATCGCACATCGGTATACTGGAATGCCATCTCCTATCTATCAATATGTGATCGATCTGATTGTGAGTCTTCCCATCAGGAGAGGTCCAGGTGAATTTATGAATGTTTCGGTGCGGAAACATAGTGCTCTTAACAACTAGATTCTTTGATGTGGCAAAGTTTACTACTCTAACACCATTATTGTTACTATCCTGATGTAAACTCATTCCCAATTGTGTTTGAAAGTATCCCCTCCCCCGACTTTTGCATTAAAATCTCCTAACAGAATCTTCGTATGGTACTTAGGAAAATGATCAAACACGTCTTCTAATTCCTCATAGAAACTGTCCTTTCTCTTCTGCTGGTACATGCGCATTCAGAAAAATGATATTACACCAGTGGCCTCTCCGCACTGTATATGACATCCTATCACTAACGAACTCCACTCTCTTAATTGCTGGTATTATTCTGTGGTGTGCAAAACATCCTGTTCCCAATTGATGATTTTCCTACCCTTTGCCATAGAAAAAAGTATATTTCCCAGTTCTTAGAGTCCCTTCTTTGTCCCACCTAACCTCCTGTACACCCACTAAATGTACTTTACACTTAGCTAATTCCCTGGCCACTGTCATAAGTGACCCTGACCTATACAGCTCCTCACATTCCATGTTCCAAAACTCATATCCCTTTTCCATAGCTGGGGTTGTATAAAAGAATCAGTCCAGGTCTGAGGCTTTGTAGGCTGTTTTGTAACCCCTTGTCAGCTGTCTGCGACTGCTTATTCAATATATTCTCAGCTACCCTCCATAACTGGAGGCCGTTCTTCTATCCACATCCTGAGGACCCACCATGCCATGGTGACAGGGACCCACTTAACACGGTTTGTTGGACTACATGATTTATTAATTGAGAGAGGTCCTTTACAAATATTAAGTAGTGACTTTGGTTTTCCAAAAACTAATGACAACCAGCACTTTTCTGAAGAAGTCTATATGCAAAAAAATGCCTAACGCAGACAGTATTCAGAGAAATTGGACAACTTACTCGAAGGAAGCTGGATGTCATTTTTTGCTTCTGCTACAAACTTTACAGCTCAAAAGTGGCAAAGCTCTTCAGTTTCTAAAATCATTAGAAGGCTCCTTCCAAACACAGAAATCACTCGCAGGATAATGTTAACAACCCCAGTTACAATCGCAACAAGAGAGTGAAGTTTTTCAAAACTGAAAAATGATCAAGAATTATTTGAGGGCAACTATGGCTCAAGACAGGCTCACCTCCTCACACAGATTGTAGCAAGGAAGTACAGGAAGGTGGATTTTGTGCAGGCAGCATCATTGTGAAGGATGAGTTGCACTTAAAAATATATCTAAGGGGAGTAACTACAGTGTAATCTGAAATGAAATAAAAGGCATATTCCTTAATACATATGCAACATTGTGTCATTGTTAACATTACACGTACAGGCTATGGAATTTTAAGTTTTTGTTTCACAAAAGGGGGTTCCTGCAGAGATTGCTTCACCCCACACCTCTAGACATGGTTCTGAACATGCGCGCGCACGTGCATATGCACACACACACATATATATGCAGGTTGGCCAGGTATACATTTTTCTTTACATTTTTTTAATGTGTATTTTACTTCAAAACAAACTATATGTTATTATTGATACAGAAAACACAGTGGTATGCTGCAACTGAAAATAAGACATATGAAAGTTACAATATGTACAGAATATATACATAATAAATATGAAAACACAGAATCCTTATGCTAAAGGAATGATCTCACAGTCAATCAAACATGTATCATCATTGACATCACTGGTCTCATTGCTCTCATTACTACCTACATCAATAACAGAACTGTCAATGCCACTCTTCTCCCAACAATATTATTTGCACTTCTCTACACAGTAACAATACGCAGCCCAATTGTCTTTTGTAATATTCCTGCCACTGAATTATTATTTTTCCTTTTGATCTACAGCTCTGGCATCTTAATCACATTTTTCTCAAAATATACATCAAAGTTGCCGCTTGCCACCAAAATTTAATTCTTTCCTTCAACACTGGGAGAAGACTGTTACATGAACTGTTTTCTGACGTAAATAAAAATCTTCAATAATGTCTATCACTCATCGGTCAAAGTCATCTGGCTCAGCATTTTGGGCATCTGGGAGTTTTGTTCCTTCCCACGTGTCAACAAGACAAAGTCTTCACTATCCTAGCTTTCAGTTGTTATGCACTGTATTGTTCTTGTGGATACACTACAAAATCTCCTGCCTTTGTAGTATGTTTAGAATGGGAAGACTGACATACTTCTGTCCTATATAACAAAAGAGAGCCAACTTATGCACAATATTATTGTTTCTTTATCTCTTTCATTCATCTTCTCCCCAACATGTTTTGGCAAGTAACTATGCCATTATCAAGGGGGCTATATCAAATTACATACGATGTGCATGATATATAATGTGAATATAAAATGTTAAAACTTTAAAAATGTTAAAATCTTCTATAAAATTTTTTTGCTGCACAATTTCTGTACTTGTTTTGCTGTTGTGGTGCTGTTTTTTGGCCTGGCGTCCCTGTTTGACGTAATTCCAAGGTTTGTGTTGTGGGGCATCCCAGGTATCAGGTCGAGTGTATCTAGTAGGAGTGTATAGATACACTCGACCTGATACCTGGGATGTCCCACAACGCAAACCTTGGAATTACGTCAAACAGGGACGCCAGGTCTAAAAAGCAGCAAAACAAGTTACAAGAATTGAGCAGCAAAAAAATTTTATAGAAGATTTTAATATTTTAAAAGTTTTAACATTTTATATTCACATTATATTTCATGCACATCTTATGTAATTTGATATTGCCCCCTTGATAATGGCATAGTTACTTGCCGAAACATGTCGGGCAGAAGATGAACAAAAAAGATAAATAAATAAACAATGATATTGTGCATAGGTTGGCTCTGTTTTGTTATATTGATCATATGCATGGAAATGAATAACATCAAACTGCTCTCCTACTTATTTGCCACAGCACTTTACAGTGTTTGTAATGAGATTTTCTATTTGCTTTGGGCTCTTAGTCCACAGTTCCTTTCTGCTACTACAGTACATGAGACATCACACAAGGCCACCACAATTGTAATATGCACAGAAAGGCATACACACCACTAACTGCATCTTACAAAATGCAGTAACTAACCTTGTTGCCTAAATATATAGAACAGATTTCTTTAAGTTTCTATATTTCCAAATTCTTTCATTTACATTTGAGTTCATGGTTTCAATTTTCCACAGTGAATTCTTGTGTCACAATGTAGAATCACCAACGGCCAGCTGTTGTCAAGCAATATGTGTAGGTTCACTGTGTTTATGCCTGCCAACCGTTCACCAACACAAGAGATGTAATATAAAATTTATAACACATAAGAAACATGTATAAATCCTCAAAATTTCAAAATAATGAAAGACGGTATTCACTGCACTCATTTTCTACTGGTTCCGACTATGAAAATTTAAGACAGAACTTATACGGCAGTGAAGAATTTTGTGCTGTATCACAATAAAGAAAATTTGTTTCTACTACCTTTTTCCACCAGTCACTTTGAACTGTGGGCTGCAGTTCTGAAAGAGATATTCTTTCAGCAACACTACACTGCAATGCAACCTGGGATCTCAACAGAAGACAGATATGAAATAGATGTACCTGCGGCAGACTGATGTGGGTCCCTTACAGGACAAGTAAAGCCTGCACAGCATGAACAGTCCAAAAAGAAAGTGGCACAACCATATTGCATTCGGTCACAAGCAAATTTCTGTATTGAATTCTTTCATGAAATAATGTAATATGAAAATAAGCTTTTAAAAACGGTCATAAACTTAACTTTGTACGATAGAAGGACTGTTTCAAATCTTGGTGCATGGGTGGATGGATCAATTCTTCAGTGTAAGTTCATTGCAAATTTTAACTTTAAAAATGTGTGAAATACAATGGATAATACACACAGGTGCAGAAATGGGCATTTAAAACTGAAAAAGCCTTGGGTGTCAGTGAGCCTATCTACTTGTCTGAGGCAGCTCCACACTAGGCCATAAGTCCTACGCATTCCTGCAAGCACAGACTGGGGGTGGAGGTGGGGGGCACTGCAGTGTTGCCATGTGTGTGTGTATAGATGCAGTATGCTTGTATGGCTTGAGAGAAGAAGTGTATCATGCACGTAGGATAAAGGTTAAAGATTAAAACAACTACAAAAGTATGCAATAATTGTCAACAATTCACTATGCACAGCAAGCATAATGGCATTTGGAACTCAAAAGCATTTTGTTTTTTACACAAAAAAAGCACCACTTGCTCCACGTCTAGACAGCTACGAGTATGCCAAGGAGAGAACAGCCTGCATTGCTGAAAAAAAAGCCAGCATTATGCAAAATGCCTAGGAGTTGTACACAATACCTGATTTCATATTTTGTGGCACCATATTTAAAATCCACATCCAGGCATATTACATGATTAATGGTTACATAAATAACAACATTCAATTTAAGTAACAAACTAAACATTACATATTGACCTTGAAACCAGAAAGCATGTTTTACCAGTCTTCCCATTAAATAAACTGATTGGCAGAATAAATAAATCTGAACCTGACAAAAGTGAGGACCTCTTGCTTTCATGCTATTTTATGACTGTACCAGAACAATGAAGACATGCCTATCCTTGAAAAACCTAACACCACTTTCAATATAACACACAATTATTTGCTATAATCTTTATCCAGAGTCCTGAAACACACTGTTATTCACATTTTTTGGAGTGTGCCAAGATTCTGTAGAATACATTTACATTCACAATTTGTGCCAACATTTTTTATGTATGCATAATTTAAACAGGTGTTTCCCAGTACACTGCAGAGAGAGGGAGTTGCATACATTTCCTGTTCTTTGATCCTTTGTTCTCTTGCTAAGATCACATACCAGCTACAGCTACAGCTTGCTGGTTCTTTGGATCCCCAAAGCACATTAACTGCAGTCGCATACGAACACGAAACTTGGCCAAGGTGTCTTCTACAACCCTGAAAAACAAAACTGTTTCATCATAAAAGCCTGTGAAGAAAGCAAAAGAGCAAACTGCACCTATCAGCAGGAATGCTTTTCATGCCTTTGGTGTGTGTGTGTGTGTGTGTGTGTGTGTGTGTGTGTGTGTGTGTGTGCGCGCGCGCGCGCGCGCGCAAGCATGCACATGCACGTGCATGTGAGCACTGAACAGGGCAACAAAGAAATAATGACAATATAAAAAATCCATTTTCAAGTACATTGCAGAAAATTCGGGGACACATAACTACCCTCTAAAAGATCCACATTATGAGTACACCCACAATAAGTATTGACATATTGTATTATTAAAATTCCGTACCACTGAATAAAGCTCTGTACTCAATAACAGTCTGTATGAGAAAAAATGAATGGTAAAAGCATTTCACACCAGAACTATATGAGAAATATTCTGGTATTTTGCAAATTCCCATCATCAATACAATTCCACAACACGCATATTTATTGAAACACTGCTGTACGAGAAACAATACGAACAGTAATATGATTTTTAAGAAATACATTCTAGGAAGCTGTGGATTTTTGGTTTGCACAATGCACTTTTCAGAAATATTACTGTTATCCCTCGTAACACAGTGACTTAAACTTCAGGAATACAAGTGAAGTGGTGCCTTGTTATTAAATATAGCTAAATTATCCACAAAAATCAAACATAGATAATAACAAACTGTACTAACATGAAAGGCCTGATATTAAATATAGCTACATTATCTGCAAAAAAAAAGAAAAGCATAACAATAAAGTGTATAATGCTAAACGTTGGATTTTAAGTGCATTATTTTTGCAAGGCTACCTCAGCTGCTACAAAAAGACAAAAAGAAAAAAAAAACATTTATTACCAGCGGTTTCACATTATTTCTATACTTACTTCTTGTCAGCTGCATTGGTCAGCGGTGGAATTGCCTCTAGTGCTTCATCAAAGAAACTTCTGCAAACGGAAACATACTACTCATAAAGGGCTCCCAAACATTTTGAAATGAATGTTAATCTTACAACACATTTCATTATCTACCATTGATGACATACAAACTTAGCACTTGACTGTGTTGTTTAACAAAACACTACCTAATCCCATGCATACTTCAATGCCAAATCAGTGAAAGTTTGTGAAAACTAACTGAGCTGTAGGAGTAGTGAACAATCTGGCTGTTTCCTGTATAGCCTGAATGTCAGCCCGAGCTTGCTGGTTGCCTTCCACACTGAAGCGAGTTACACATGACATCAGACGTGATAGTTCTTCTGCTACCGTCTCAACTATCTGTGTCAGTACACGTGACACAAGACTTGGGGACACCCGATGTACCTGCAAGATACCAACATTAAAAAAATTATACTATCTTATCTCATTAACCAGGTGCATATAAAAATCAAAACTTGATCAATACAGAGTAAAACAAACTTTGCATAGCCAATGAATCCACCATAAAATCCTTCTGCTATACCATGAACTACATTCCTACTTTATCTTTTTTCATAAAGAATCAAATGGTTACATTATCAGTGGTGAACCCTGGTTTCTAAGTCAGAACATGCAGCAAGGCACCCTTTGTCACTGTACATTAATCATATCACACTATGCATGGAAAATGACAATAATTAACAATCAGTGATAAGTGACAGAATAACACAAATGTCATCGTTGTCGTTGCCATAATAATAATAATAATAATAATAATAATAATAATAATAATAATAATTAGTTTCTCTTTGTAGAAGGTGTTTCTAATAAATATTGTACAACACCTTCCATGAAAATTGCACAAGCTCAATGAAGACAATTTGCCATTAACACAAGAAACTGTGTAGTTTACTTCAGTAAAAGTACCAAGATGCTCACAAAGAATAAAAATTATACGTGCATGGTATGCAACATCAATATCAGCTCAGGTGAAGCAAAATTTGTGTAGCAGCAGTATGAACTTTGTGCGACATGACTTCACGTGACCTGGCATACTAGCTGAACATTATTCTCTCTCTCTGTCTCTACACATTTGTGTGCACACACATATGCGCACGCGCACACACACACGAATGTTTTTAGAGCAACACATACGTGAATTTTCTGTTCAAAAGGACTTCCCACCTAAAAAGCACAAAATGTTTCCATTGCAACGAACTTTGCACCCCTTTAAGACAGTTCTTGCATCAAAATCTTGCAAGTGACCATACCTTCTTTATTTTGTTAATGTCAGAATCAAAGGAATGTAACTTAACTGTCAGAATATTTTCCCTCACAAAACACAGGGGGCCCATGATTTTGCATGCACTGACTGCACAACAGATTCTTTCAAGGTCAGGCAAAGGAACTACATACACTTTACAGGAATTTTGGTAACACAAATACCAGTTACTTTGGCGACTTATGTACCTACTTAATAATAAACCATGCATATCTGAGAAAACATGCTTCCTTATTTTCTCTTACACAGTACAGAAACTTTCATTCAAACTCTTTCTCCTTTTCTGTACACTGTTCTTCTGCAGACGCAGTATTTTTTTAATAAAACTTTCAGCAAATTTTTCCTGTGAAGCATACTTCGTGAATGTAATGCAAATAAACACGTTTTACTGAACTGCACATATTCTGCATGACCACTGAAACCACTTGCACTCCTGCTACCTGGCTCAGGCTCCCAGTTGACAATGCAATCAATGCGTGGGCATGCATGCCTAGGTAAACCAAGGCTCTATTTTCCCATACTCAGGGCCGTGATAAACTACATACCTGTATATTCCCATTGATCGATGACATACTGTACACTGCCATGCCACTGCACAATGATCAACCACTTAAAAAATGAAATTCTTACGAAGTAACAAGACAGTGGTGGACAGAAACTGCATTTGCACTTTATAATCAATTATGATCACTTCAAAACCAGACCACAGATATGAAAGATAATGAAGCATAACTGTTATCAGATATAATAGCCAACAAACTGCATCATTCATTCATTCATTCATTCATTCATTCATTCATTCATTCACCTACCTCTGCGTGCACACCAATCATGTTCGCAATGATCTCCTTGGCATAGGGTCTAATGTCTGTAGGCTTCCGTGTTGTGTCCCAATCAAATCGCCCCAGGTACATAGACGGCTCTATCGTTCCCACCAATGGATCACTTTTCTGCTCAAGGTACACCTCAAGAATCCGTCTCTCCAGTGTGTTTAATGCATTGGTGGCAGCAGCAATAGGCAATATGGGAGATGGGAAGCCATGACGTGCAAATAGGTCTGAGAGATGTGGTAACAGAACTTTGGCAGTGTACTGGCAATTGCTTAATGTCGTCAGTAATCTCTGCTCCCATGCCTGGAAGACAAGTTTATGGCATGCAGTCGGTATTCACCACACATCACAAAAAGAAGCTGTAATAGGACTAGAACCAGTACATAAATATTAATATGTACTTGGTGGAACAAAGATGGGTTGCTACAAACTTCTCTGATTATTCAGTAGACAGTGAACGCCTGCACTAATTACTATCTATATTGACAACTACAGGGCAACTCTTATGACACACACACTTCAATTGCACTGCACCTGGACTCTAAAGGCCAATTTTACATTACCAACGCTCATTATTTTTCAAAAATGACATGGGGGAAGCAGCCATTTGTATGCAATGTGGCTGTGTTTTAATATGCTTGAGTAGGCCTTGATGTGGTAAGAACAATTTAGTTTCTGATCTAATGAAAATTCCAAATTCTTTACACCATTCACATTGTACTCACTGGACCACTACTTTCCTTCTCATGACCTCTGTACACTGCTGGGCATCCAATGAGCTGTGAGACTGCTGGTGAATGGTCTTCTTGCATCATTGCTTCATTACTGAATGCAAGGTGTTCCAATGACTGTTAATAAAGGAAAGTTCTGTTGTAAGTAGATGTAATGTCCTATGTTTGACACTGACATACAGCATGAGCTGCAAGCATGCGAGTTAAGTCTTACATGTATTAACAGTTCAGTTATAAGGCAACATGCAGGATGTGAAAATCAACGTCACATGACTTCAGGTGAACTACACATACACTGAATCCTTGCGTTAGTCACCTGAGTTGTAAGTTTTACAATACTTCTAAGAGACGTTTTTAATGTGTTGCTGTCTTTAGCTTTGTGTCATAAACAAGATAAAAGAATCACGTACCTTATTTATGTAATAATATTTGGTAGATGAAAGATGGACCTGAAGGCCCAAAACCTGCTGTTCATGATGAAATTGTTACATGTTTAGAGAAGGAACTGAATGTGAAACGATAAAGAGTTGACAAGAGTGTAAATTTGTTATTTCAACATTCAATGAATGGTAAAATTCCCATTTAAGACAACACTGTGCAGAAATGGTTTTCAGTATTAACCCTTTAAAGACACTGTATTTAAGGACTCAGTGCGTACCGCGCTGTACACACTCTCCACTTCGGTTATAAAGACCAATCTTTTAATGTTTTATAAGGCAAAAGTTGCTGTTTGTTCTGAGATACGTACAAAACACATAAACGCAATGTGGGCACCTTGTAGAATTTTTTAATGTTAAACCTGGTCATATGTAAAGTTACCGCTAGGCTTTAAAAGGTTAATCTAAGGAGAAAAATGTAAAGGGAGCAATTTTTAACATTTGGATTCTTGGTTTATGATTATTCAAATTGAGCCTTTAAAGAGGGAAACCTTAAAACCATGAAACAACACAGAAAAGCAAGCATGCACTTTCAGTAGATACATATATCATCTGAGCTTCATTATGCAAAACAGACTCAATTTACCTGGGAGAAACTAAGCAGCAAACCTTGGACAAGGGCACTCAACTCTCTTTGAGCATTGCTGTTTTCGAGTAGTGGTGTCTCTCTCTGCTCCCCCAGCAACACAGACTCTTTTACCCGCTGCACTACCTCTTGCACCTTACACTCAAATTGTGATGGCTGCAACCAGAGTGTAAAATGCACTCACTTATGCACAGGAATAGTTTTAAAAAGCTACCATGACATGATGCTTTCAGTGTAGGTAAAGTCATCATACTCTCACTAACTAGCATTAAGTCACTCCATTGTAAATAAGCATGTGTTCTACAACCTATATAAATCTACAGTTCTTCAGATAACCACACTGTAATGCCATACATGCATGAGGCATAATATTGCAAAATTTCGGTTAATGACTCACTCCCACTTAAACACCTGCTAAGCCAAGTCTCATTACTACACCATATTTATTTAAATGCACCAGCAAGAGATACCATTTTTCAAAATAACAACACTGTCAGTCATCCACACTATATATTGTCACATCATTGGATGCTACTGAATTAAAACCAGAAAGGATGTGGAAGGACTGGTCATGGCTTGATTTAATCCTGGCAACTGCCTTGAGGATGGAAGAAAATAAAAAATGGCATTCAAGATAATTTGTGAGCTGGCTGATATTTTAACTGGGCACCTTGAGAATATGAGGCAGACACATTAATGCCTGTGTTAAATAGCATGGTTCAATCTTTTTATATAAGATCATATAATTCTGGACACTTATGGTACCATCAACTTTACTGACATTAACATATTAACAGCCAAAATTTGATATGACAACAGTATAGTCAGTCAGTAGAGATAAAAATTATACCAACTGTGGCACATATAAATTCCTAAAGCTCTGGTTTAAAGCATTTTTCACACAAGCAACCCGAGTGCTACAGCACTATAATTCTGAGAAAATGTACAAAATGAGACAAAATGGTCTTGGACTTGCTGGACTCTTTTCAGACAGAGGCAGCAAGCTCCTCTGAAACACTGTAACTACGGACTGGCACTGTGTCATATCCCAGAGGACTTGACTGGGTGGATGTTAAGCCAATGACCTTAAAAACAAAAGTTTATACATGCACGAGTGAATGTGGACATTCTCCATGGCTACTTTGAGACTGTAAAGAGGATGGTTATAAAACCTGTAAAACTGTACACACTGAACTCCTGTTCTTTGTGACAATAATGTACTTTATGAACAAAAATGAAACATTTTAAGTTTTATTAAGGTTAGATTGATGAATGAATGAATGAATTAAACACGTAAGTGTTATAATAATGTGTATTTTTCTTTTCAAGAAGATATAATGGGAAACTATTTTCATGTGTTGGGGATGCAAAAGCAAAAGATGGTCACAAGATTGTTGTAAACTACAGACAACTGGAAAGATTGTATTGCATTTTGTAAATAACAGATCATCGGAACCTTAACTCTTAAGTCCCTTCTCAAAGTACAATCTAATGTACTTCATATATACCGAAGTCATATAAAATTTTATACTGGCAAGACATTCAAGTATTGCTCAAGTGGTTGGTAAAGAGAGAAAACAAAAATATTATTTGTGGAACTGTCACTATTTAATTAAACATTTGTAAACCATGTCAACAGAAGATGTCACCACCAAATAAAAGAGTGACGGTGACACTAACCTTCTTCCTAGAGATGACCTGATTGCTCCAAATAGAATTGACCTTGGTTACACCAGCCTCAGTTATAACAGATAGTTTTTTCACTCACCAGCTGTTTCCCTACGCTTATCACAGTAACTAACTCGGTCACACTGGTCTCTCATATATCCGATCTTTGGTTACATCGGATTTCTCCGACATTCACCAACAGTTGATTTTCCTCAGCTATACTGTTTTTGGCAAAATAATGGAGAGTTCAAAATGTTACAGTGTATTCAAGTGCAGAGGGCTCACTCGTCAGAGCAACATGACAACTGCATATGTAATTTGATAGCACTTTGTACCTGGAGACGCTGAGGAGACTTGTAAATTTTGCACTTTGTTTGGCTTTCTTAAGGACATGGTCCAACCCTTAGTGGTTATACTGGATAAGCTGGGGCAGTCTGTACCTGATCGTTTCTGTTGTTCATGCACCAGCAGGAAAGTGACTGCCACATGCAAGCATCTTTATGGCAGTTGGGGTTGAGTGCCCTGTCATAAATCAATTACGGCTTGACTTCAGTGCATTTACTTGTAACCTTCTAGGTAGCGATTTTGTAAGAATTTTATTTACTGTACATAAACAAAACTGACTGTTCAGCCAAAAAGTGACGTGTCAGTACTGGCTGACCAACCAGAAGTGAATTCGCACAGTATTTATAAATTTTGGTCGATTTCAGTGACCGTGTGGTTTAAGGCGTAAGTCTGTGGCTGTTTGCTTGCTGGAATCATGAGTTTGAATCCTGCGGGGGCGGGGGGGCGGGGGGGGCGGCATGGATGCCTGTCTCTTTGAGTGTTGTGTGTTGTCATGTAGACATCTTTGCATTGGGCCAATCACATGTTCACAGGAGTCCTATGGGAGTGTGGTGTGTCTGAGTGTGATTGTGAAGCCACAGTAATGAGGAAGCCCTGGCCCATGAGGGGTTGTTGTGCCACTGGGGCGATTAAAAATTTTGAGTATGTTGTACAATACATACAGTAGGTGTGTATAGGAGGGGAGCATTCTGGCATCTTGGTGCATGGTGCTTCCATGACTTACATCAAGGGCTCAGGAATGCGCTCATGTGTGCTTTTCGATGTGCCAAATGTATCTCTTCATGTCCATATGCAATAAAATTGAAAATAAGCATAACTTAAGTGGTATTAATTTAAATGTTATTTTAAAACATAAGTTAACCGATCCTCGGATATGACAGACTTTGGTTATAATGAATCTTTTTAGGACACCCCTTGGGATCCGTTATAACCCAGGTTGACTGTAACACGCATAGTCAGCAGGATCATAATCATAGGTATATTCTCACATATCAGTATTATGTGACTAAGGTGGTTACTCTCTGGGCAATAACAAGCAAGGAAGGACAGGCCTAGATCAATGGATTGTGTCCCTGCATTTTGGAACCTTTGATCTTGTCATGTCTACGTGTGCTAGCTGACATGATCACTACTGCAATGTGAGCCAAGCTACGGGAGCTGAGTAGTTTTTATTAGTCACCAAGTGCAGGTGGTTATAATACCCTTGTGAAATACACTAAGTTGAACAAAAGTGTCCATTTGCAATACTTCTGCAAAGCATGCATCACTGAAAAATAAGTCACCAAAACTTCTGCAAAAAAATGTCCTACATCAACAGTGCCACATAAAAGAACAATATACAGAATAGTGGAAAGATTTTAAATGACACTGGTGTTCGTCCGGAAGCAAGTGCCACAAACACCTCATGCAGAGTTCAGTGTGCAGTGGGGCATGCAAAGCACTGGGCCTATGTTTTTTGAAGGCACAATAAATTATGTCTGCTACATTCAATGAATTCTGACTCTGTTCTCTGTTCTCCCATGCTACATTTACTATTTTATAGCATACAAGACCAGCAAATGGATAATCCTTCTTTCACTCACAATTACAAGCACCCTTTCTGAAAGTTTTAGTAAATGTGCGAAGGCACTGGTGTATGTGCACATTTGACGACAACCTTCCACATTCACTGTAACACATATGCACAATATTCCCAAAAATATGATTGTTTAATTATATATAAACATAGAAATATATGACAAACACAATTTATTACACCAACCATGAATATGACTATCACAACCACTGGAATGAGTTTCACCAAAACTGGTCTCATAGCTTGAGTGCTGTTACCTATGAACAGATATGGGAGAACTAACAGGAAATTAGTTTCTTTGTCTCCTTGAACAAGGGAACAAGTCCCTCTTCTACATCAAAAAATAATCCCTCATACCAGAGTTTACAACCAATAGAACAACAGTTTTCACAGCACAGAACAAAATAATGCAAAATCCAGCACAAATTCAAAATCTATCAGTTTTTGTTGCACCCCATGCAGCCAGTTAATAGCATCAAGAGCACTTACCAGATCTGTAATGCCACCATGTTTGCTGTCAAATTCTATTTTCCACGTTTCCCCTTTGTGCAAGGATTTCACATGCTCTGAAGCTTGTTGGAACAAAGTACTCATACAGTGTAACCTGTAACCATAAGATGTACTCTTCCATCAGTAATACACATACCACTGATATGCATGCACATATATATTACGACCAACAATGTAAAATGTTTATTATGTCAGATGTTCTGCAAAAATACGTAGACATGTCACTTAACTCACTAATCAAAAGCAATGGCAACAGGGACCAACAGAACCGTTTACTGACAAAACATACTGCTTTTGTTACAGCACAGTTACATGTTTCACCTTACTGGTTGTTATGTTGGTACACCCCACTAACACTGGCTTTGCTCCAAGTTATTCTTGTTACATGTGACATTTTTCTGTTTCTATAACGCCTTACTCATTTAGATTTCACGTATTATCGCACTTTATAAAACTAAATGGCATAACCAACACAGTAAAACTCGTTCAAGATGTCCCCAGTTACGACGCTTTCCTGCCTAAGGCATCAGCATAAAAAAGCACATAAATTCTCCCATTTGATTAACATTACATGTTATCTTTTTAATACGTCCCTGCATAAGGAAATTTCCTGCCTAAGGCGTAACAAAAGTTGATGACAAAACAATTTGTTTACCCATTTAACACATTTTCTGCATCAAAATCTTACACAATTTCTTCGAGTTTCCAATCGTTCTGTTTCAAAAATGCAGCATTCATATGGTGCGGTCAGTTCATATACATTAATCTCCAAGGTCATTTCCGCAAGTTTCACACAGCAGAATAATGCAACCTCATGGCATGGTGGTGTTGTATTTCTCCCGCGATGCACAGACTGCAGTCAGTCCCCACTACTTGGTCCCTGTCACGACGGCCGCAAGATTATATCGGGTGGCCGGAAGCCTATGCCACCTGTTCTGTGACCTGCATGAGCCTGCATTTGGCAATGCTGGCATGTGGAAGCTGACTTGTTGCTTCAACTGGCTACAAACTAGGAGGAAACTCAGGCAGCTAATAACATTTGAAGAAGTTTACGCATGCTAGCCGAACCCACCCCGAGTTCCACCTTGCTGGGGGAACATCACTTTGACGCCAGATGCATGTGTGCTGGCATGTTGCAACTTGTTTCACCCTTTAACAACAAAGCGTATCTGTTTTATATAAGGACTCAGAGCGTACCGCGCAGTAAATACTCTCCACTTCGGTTATAAAAACCAGTCTCTTAATGTTTTATAAGGCAAAAGTTGCTGTTTGTTCTGAGATCTGTACAAAACACATAAATCCAATGTGGGCACCACGTAGCATTTTTTAATGTTAAACCTGGTGGTATGTAAAGTTACCGCTAGGCTTTAAAAGGTTAAACATACTTTATCAGCGGTAATATAAATGCGTTGTAGTGTACTGTCATTGTGAAACATCTGTGGTGACTGTGTGCAGATGAGTCACAGCAATTCCAGAAAATAAATTCAAGATGCTGCAAGGTTAGTGAAAGTGACTGGAACTACTGGCCACCCTTATGGTCTACCTAATAGCGAAAGTATGGACTCTGAAGATGCATACTGCAACTGTTATTGAAAAAAGAGCATGACACCCCATGCTTGACAGACATTTCAAGGAAAAGTAAACACCTGAAATGAAATGTGAACTTGTGAATGAAAAGTCAGAAAACAGTAGAGTTAGAGGCGTAAATTAAACTGTAAATGAAAGATTACAGACAAAATGGTTAGATGGTCAAATACAGGTGAGAATGTGTTAAGACAGCTGCAAATTATACAAATTCAGCATATATATGTAATAAGTTCACAAAAAACTTAAAAAAAAAATAGCACTTTTCGGTTCTACCCTTTCAAGACATTTCCCACTTAAGAAGTCAGATTTTCTTGGAATTTTCAAAAATGTCTTAAGAGGATTCTACTGTACTTGTAAAACAATACGACAGTCATAAAAATTCTCCCTGTAACTTCCTGTTTTGCAGCAGTCACGCAGAGTGCATTTCCACATGTCAAAGAATATTAAATGTAAATCACAATTGTAACATGGTAAAAGAACTTAATCTCCAACAAAAGATCACTCGAGAACAGCAACTATTACACCCAGCACAACTTCTGTGTGTTAAATGATAACTACAAATGTATCCAAAGAGGGGTGACTATCTTCCATCAGATCCTGTACGTCTTTCTTCCTTGACAATTAAGTGCTCATCCCTTTCTCTGAAACCAATCCAACATATATTTTCTTTCTCAGGTTTGCTCACCGTAAATCAAATATGAGGATGGCTACAATATCCAGTACTTCTCCTGGGAGATCAAGTCTTATGAGGGAACTGTATGTGGCTCGAACATAACGAAGACAGCGAGGAAGCCAAGGAACAACAGCCTCCATGCCTTGACTAGGCCATGTCCCATACGTCTGCCGCTGTACAGACATTCGATCAAGTGTGTGTGGCAAGACAGCAGCACGCAAGAGTCCTGAGAACAGCTCAATGGCTGTCAGTACCATCCTCTATAAATCAACATTGATCCAAACAAAATTCTGACATACAGAAAAACCTGCACACTAAGAGATCTCAACATTAAAAAAAACACGACTTTTATATTATAATTGACAGAATGTACCACAACATAAATCAGACTCAAACTTCCATGCCACTAAGTAACAATGTACATTTAACCTATTCATGACACTCAACCAACAAAATGCACAATGTTATTCCTAGATATTTATATTGTAACACTGAATATTCCTATATGTTTCAATCCACAAGGGATCATCATAAGTATCAAATAACATTGCAAAAGACTTAATTCGCTAATTTTTACACATAATTAACATCTTATGCATTATCTAAAAGAGTCAAGTAGTAAAATGGAGACAGTTCTTTGTAGAATAGTACACCACACTACTCTACACAATGCACAGCACATGCCACAACATGACGATATCCGTACATGATCAATGCGTATGCTTGTGTGCACAGTCCACATGACCTTAAACAACTACCAACATACGGAGTGTACTGTTTCACCAATTTTAATATTTTAACATTGCATTATTGTAAACTATGTTTGTGGCTTTGTATGTTTTGGGATTTTAATGTTTGATCTTTTGACTGAGTAACTTCATGTCATGTCCTTGTATTCCTTTGTGATGTACCCACTGAGGATGACAACTTGTTGTCAAAACATATGCAGGGGTATTTAATATACATTATATATGTATTTACCCCGTGCATTTGTTGGTTGCTTTGAAGAGTTTCCTTATCTAACATCAATCTTTTCCATCCTGCGGTCCCTAGCATTACACACAGAACCACAAACTATTTTTTCTTATATTTCACTACATAGCCACCACACTGAAAACATTTTAAATAAACACTCTACATCTCCATGACATTTAACTCTGGATCCTGTGCCAAGTGAAAATAACAGTCCCATAGGATATGATGCCACATAAACTGGTACATGTATAAGGACATTTCATGGGCACATGCTGCCTGAGCCATCACGCTAATCTACTGTAATTACAGAGCCACCAGGTTTGTCTGAAATGCTGGCACCCATTTACCAGACAACACGGCGTCAAATTCCAGAAGACAATTATGTTAACAGTCTCTGCCAAGAGAACTTTGTATCTCACGTACACTAAGTGTTTGTATTTCTAGAAATTTTTTGAGAAAAACGACAAAATTTAATTTATGCTTCAAGTAAGACTTATGGAAACCAAAACTGACCCTGGAAGACAATTTAAAACGTAGACCCAATACACCAAATTTGAACAAAATCTAATGAGTATAAAGAGATCAAATATGCAGCAGTGTCATGACCTCCTTATTACACGCTTTTCAAAACTCTTTGTGCAAAGCATGCATAAAAAATGGTCTAACAGCCAGCCTGTGTTGACATGACTTACAGTCTCTCTTAAAAAAGAGTCCCATGTACTCCTCTCACTCTTCAAACTTCACACAATAAATTACTTAATCTTTCACATCCACTTTTTCCTAAGGGTATTTCCAGACATAAATAAAATGGAATTTGGTGTGCTTAACCATAAAAACCGAACTAAATCCCTGCTGTTTAGCACATCTGACTAGTGCATACATACTAATGGGTACATAAAATTACATACAAACATATACCTTGAACTGAGCTTGTCTACTTGGCTCAATCTTAACATGCAGTTCTCCACTAAAATAAGCTTGTCCAAGTTTCCATAGATCTGGAAATCTGTAGGACACAATCTCTGTAAGCTCCTCCACAAACAGCACTCTCTGTGGAACTGAACTCAGTAAATCCTGTGATTGTGAGTTGTTACTGTTACTGGATGACTTGCCAAACTTGTGTGATAAGGGAGTAGAATGCAGACCAGACTTTGACGTTTTACCTGAAAGCAATGCTGCCTTCCATTGCTACACTCTTCACATTTTATTACATTTATTTTACACCAGAACACATGCAAAGAAAGGATGCTATGTTCTGGTTTCCAATTTAGTTAGTTTAGGGAAAGATTCATAAAAATTAAGAAGTGTTGTTAAACTGGTACCAAATTGTCATAAATGTTCAAGCTGAAATTAGTATGATCCCGTTAGTGGCCCTCAAATGTCTTGTTTATTCAAAAAATAGGTAAAGAAATAATACAGCAATGAAACATATTGTTATAACAGTTTTCAAATACAGTGAAACTCGCTTAGGAAAAACCCCGTTAAGAAAATTTCCTGCCTACGAAGTCAGGACAAAAAAGCACCAAAATTCTCCCACTTCATTAAAATTACCCTTTTAAGAAATTTCCCGCTTAAGAAGTATGATTTTCTTGGAATTTTCAAAATTTTCTTAACACTTTGAAAGTTACGGCACCACTTTGATTTTGGGCTTTTGCCACAATATTGAGGAGATCTGTGCTCTTCTGGGACATTACGCAGTGTCACGTGGTAATTTACCATGCGAGGCTGTGTAACATCCCAGAAGAGCGCAGATCTCAATATATTCCACTGATACATCCTTTCTACATCCCACTGTTTGATCAATCTTGAATTACATGGAACTATAAGTTAAATCATGGAATATTTGAGGATACAAAGAATAACATCTGTGGCAGAAATGATGCCAGTCAAAGGATAGAACTGTACTAACATTTGGAGCCAAGAATACAGGAGATGGAGGATGGTATAAGCCAGTACAACTATCACACTCCTGTATTTACAACACGTATTCTTCAAAGTTATCTCATTTCCAGTTGGAAAACCATGGACTAGCTGCAAAATCAAGCAATCCATAAGACTGAATAGGGAATGAATGGACACAGATACAACAGAATAACTTAATGGAGGGTACAGAGGGGTGGAAAAAGTTTTGTCATAGGATGACCCACCCAAACAGTACAGTTAATGGACAGTTATGTCTTCTTGAAACAATAACTGAGGTGGATATGGAGGCAGTTCAGTCTGAAATTCAGTGATTAGAATAAAGAGATGTTCAGTGCACACTGATCATGGAGTAGAGTTATCATGTACTGTTATGATTTTCCTCCTGCAATCTGTAAAGTATCAGAATACTAGGCCCCGTCAAGGTAAAGGTAAGTTCGAAAAAATCACACAGAAACCTAACATGATTTTGTAACTTCCTGAGGTACGAATCTCATACATAATTCCACAAGCAAAATGGTCTGCATACAGAAATGTGCCCCCTTCTCTAACTGTCACTAGTCTTACTCTTGCTAAACCTTACATACCATTGCACAAAGGCATGTTACATTGCATATGACCATAATGGAAGCATCTGGTGGTACTAGCACTCCTCAATATGTAAGGGGATGGTATAAGAAGAAAAGCATGCAAAATAGTACAACTAGCATCCAGCTGGGTCTGTTTATTTCCCCCATCTTAGCTAAAAGTTAAATGAAAACTGCTATATGAACATAGCCTTCTTTTTTATTTATGGTAATCAATGTGTACAGGCCAAGGTATTTGAATTAATAGCAGAAAACCAAACATGGAAAAATGGTATTTGGTATGATAACACCACGGTAAAGGTGCAGCTACCCCTGTACGTGCCATGGAGATATAAAAGGGGTGTACAGGTACAGAACCAATCATTCTTAACCTCTGCACTAGATGGATGCAAATTGTCAGCCTCACACACTGTCTGCTTTACCCCCAAGAACAGGGCCTCCATATGCACTGATTAGGAGGTTACATGGGCACTAGAGCCAGTCCAGACATTTTGGAAAATATAAACATCTCTTGCCCTTGCTGGAACTCTAACTCCGAATCATCCAGCCCAAAGCCCACTCACTATACAGACTATGCTATTCTAGCTCCCACGACAACACCCACATCATTTCAAATTAATCTAAAATTTCCATACCTTCTGAGACACACATTCACATGTTAATGCTGTTTGAATAGATTTCTATGTGACTGTTATCTAGCACTTCATGTCTTTCACAAGTGCAGTTACATCCCACCCAATGGAGTCTAATGTAAGAATGGATACACAGTACACACAGAGAAGGCTATTCACTCTGTGAGGTAGTTAAATAAAGCCTGAAGTATGAGTAGTTCATACATTAACAGACAAGTGAATAAAATTCTATTCAATTTACCCCACTTTTACATGAAATTTATAAATATACAGATTTCCATCTTAACACGTCTTAGCATTTTGCGCACATTCTGCCTTATCTGAAGGGTCATATTCAGGTGGTCTCAACTTCGAGAAGTACATATTTCATTCATAATGCCAATAATTTTCTGACTTTTAACAAAATTATTATTTTCTCATGGAATAGTCTATAATTCTTTCAACTCTGCTTCAGGCACTTATATTTTCCACTACCTCTGAAAACTTTTTAAAATGCTATGACAATTTTACTAAATGAAAAAGATGAACAGAACAAAAATACCCTTATCTTTATGGACACTAACCTGTATCTTCTACAACAGCAATTTCTGCTGCAATGTGCTCATCTCTGCAAGAACTGAGTCGCTGAGAAATGAATGAAGAATGACAGCATATACCATCCCATGCTGGGTCACCTGTTGCTTCGAGATTCACCAGATTCCTAAACAAAAACAATAACTGCATCTACTTCATATTGCAAGAAACAAAATTTTGAACCATAAAAGATAGTATCAAACACTTCAACTATCTGCAAAACACCAAAGACTGTAAGTGAAAAATGACTTCAATAAAATGTATCAGGAAATGGAAGAACATGAGAATTATTATGTGATGTCAGTTTACAGTGTAAAGCACTTAATGTTTTAACCCTTTGAAAGGCAATGGGCACTATGCACCACCTGCTTTAACACTACAATGCTACGTCCTGCCACAAGGTGTATTTGTGGATTTTGTATGATTCTCACAATAAACAGCATTCATTTTCTGAGCAGCATTAATGGATTGGTCTTCAAAACGGAGAAGCTGTTTTCTGAGAGGTGGGAACTGACATTTTAAATGTTATTTAGATAAAAATCGTGCTTCATAAGGTTACACAGAGCACATAACTAGACTGCCTTGGGTATCTTTCAAAATAATCAACTTCATTAAAAATAAATGCAGAAAGAAAAACATATATGTTTTTGGTGTGATGCATCCAAATTGGATGTTTGACCAACCAAACATATGCCTGTCTGGCAAGGGTGATGGTAGGATCCATATTTTACAGCTTTATCTGGGAAACATTTATGTTCTGCCCACAAGTAGATGATGTTAATGTAAATGAAAATGATGGCTGGCAGAGGGAAGTTACTAAGTGTGGTATTCAAATGGCAGCAGATGCCTGTTAAGTTCATATCTTATGCCACAACAGGAATTTACCAGACATCTGTTAAATAAAAAATTGCACCAATGCCAATCTCATCAAAAAACAAGCAATTTCTAGGTTTTTATCCTACAAGCACCATACACAATAATTCAAAGTGAAGGTACAATTGTACTTGTGCGTGCCATCAAGGGCTATGGGGGAATGGAGGTACAACTCAACTCATTCTTTACCTTGGTACAGTTACCTTCATGCTCCAGCCACTTTATCTTGAGGGGAAACAGCCACTGGTACTCATTGAGTAGATGGCTGGGTGGGCCCCAGAGCCAGTCTGGATGCTTTGGGGAAGAATGAACTCTCTTGTTGGTGCTGCTGCACAGTGAACTACAGTTCCTCGGTCACCCAGCCACCACCCTATTCACTACACCAACTATGCCAACCTTATTCAGTACAGTAGTTCAAGACATACGATACTTCCATCACTGCTATGTTTTATCAATTTCAGTCTGCTGTTCCTGAGAAAACTTGTATTCAGGCTTGCTTTATGCATGGTATAGCTTGGTTTGTTGGCAGGTGAAATAATGCAAGGCAGCTGAATGCAATGAAGTCTTCTTGAGCCATCAGTCATGTCAGCAAGAAATGAATGTTTATTCTGGAGGCTATCTTTGCTTCCATCATCAGACTGATGTCAGGCACAGACAGTCTCTGAAACACTGAAAATTCAGTCCACACTGACACAGCTGATTTCCCAAGCAAATTTCACAATATTACTGACAGCTGGGAAAAATACTGTTCCTTTATTTGGAACAATTTTACCACAAAACTGTAGTGATGTGTCAGTAAATAAAAACATTGCCTTACTAATTTAAAAAGATCTGTAGTTAATTACAGCTTCTTAAAGTTTCCTTCAGCATACAGTCAGCACAACAACCTGCCACAGCAGTGACGCAACTTCGTAAACAAACTTACACAAATATCTAAGAATACTAACTGAAATCAATCCGCATACAGTATAACTCCAATTATCTTGATTTACTGGGACCATGAACTGTCCAGATAAGCAGAAAATTTGGATGATTGGGTTTTTCTTTGAAAATAGGCTACATTGGCAGTTTAAAGTGGTAAACAATTTCTACAAACGGCTATTTTTAGGCTACATATTTACTTCTGTACAAATAAAACATTAATATTTAATAATTAATAATTTGGGAACCCCCTTGGCTGTTATTATTTACAGTATATACGTGCGTCTAAACCTTTTGACAATGCCTGATTTGAAGCTCTAGACAGCCATAACACTTTACAGTACTGTACTCGATCTGACAACCAGTAATTTCAAAGCAAATTAGTTTTGTAGAATTCTCAACAAAATTGCCTGAAGGCCCAAGCCATTCCAGATAACCAACATCTGGATAACTGGAGTTATATTCTACTTCATTCTTACAATTACATGCCGGAACAAACTTTTCTCAGTTCACTTCAAACACATCACAACAGACCAGTGAGACCCTATTTAAGAAAGACTGATTCCAGGTTACCTGACAAACAGGACCTCACAGACCAGCACAATTCACATGTTCATCAACACCCAACAAAATGTTTCATGCACAACTTCTTGGTATAATCAAAAATCACACATCATACCAAAGACAATGTGGGTACCTCAAAGAATCCATCAGGTACCATATAACTCAGACAAAATTACGTACGTCAAGTGGTCCTGATGTTATTTTAATTCTTAGATACAAATAACATTACCAATTTTCAAAATCTGCCTTTACCTTATAATTTTCTTTTGTTCTTCTAGGGTTGATGGCATTTCCTGCAGCTTATTTTGTAAGATTTCTCTCAATCTGTTGATCCGCTGCTCAACTTCCACAAGGACTTTCTTGAAAATCTGAAGAAATTAACAAACGCATTTCAAATTATACATAGACAGGTTACGCACAAGAGTGAGATGTATCGCTACCGCAATCTGACACTGAAATATATCACTATTTGTAATGAATATTGACTGTTTAATAATGATTAGTTCACAACAGCTGACAATCAAGTTATATATACAAATAAGGTTAGAAATTCTATAAAAACTTCACAACACACACTTCAATGTGTATAGCAAGGACAGCAAGAACCATATAACTTTCTTATAAGTTTCTGTGCATAATTTCTATTGGTACCGATACCAATGGTGCTGAATCTGTCCTATATAAAGTACGAGTTCTGCAGTGCGACTATCTCAGTAACTGTCAATATGTACAAAAAGTTTCACACAGACTTTTTTAATTACAATATACACTTTTATTCTTGCCAACTACTGCACAAACTTTTTATGCTCCTACTGTTTCTCCTACAAGTTTGTGCAGTAGTTGGCAAGAATAAAAGTGTATATTGTGAATGAAACTGGCACGGGACATGTACAATATTAAGTACTGTTAATTACATTTATTACATTACCCCCATATAAATATTCATATCCCTCATTCTAAGTGTTTCTTATTGATACCAATACAAACATACATGCAAAAAGTTTCACACAGAATTTATAACTACATTCATTACATGTCATTGCAAAACTTTGCACTTGTGGACTCCAGCAGTTTAGTCATTGCTAAAAATGGTTTTCATGGCTGCTATGTTTTTTTCACATTCTACCACTAAAAAAAAAGATACACAAAGCATCTCAACAAGACTTGCGGTTTTTCTAAGATCTATTCATACATAAAAGATGATAAAATCAAGGCCAAAAGTAAGAAGACTGCAAAGAAATTATGATGGAAAGATCAAGTGAAACCAGAAAGGATGAGAACTTTTGTCATTAACTCTTTAAAAAGGCATATGAGCTTTCTTAAAAAAATAGGATAAAAAAGGATACACTCACAGCAACATCAGTATTGCTGAAGAGGTTTTTGGCACGTGCATAGTCATTGATCACAACATCATAGTCTCCTTTCCGAATATTGCGCTCAATGCTCACAGGTAAGCCGAAGAGGAACTTAAACCTCTGTAGCACTCCAAGAGCATTCCGTGTGGCATCAGCACGATCTCGTCTTGCCAGGACCTCATTGAACAACTTGTCTGCCTCTAGCATAGATTCTGAAATATGGAAACACTGCATAAAATACTACTTTCTTCTTATTTTTCAATAGCACCTGTAAAGTGTTCAGGTCCCATATATATCATAGATTAAAGTATGTCATGACACCATACTTCATTCTCTGAACTTTATGTGCGTTTATATATCTATAATTGGATAGAACTGTGCGAGCTGTTCAGTATAAAACACGCTATTAACCCTTTCACTCCGAGATTAAATCCCCTGGCGCAGGACCGCCAGCCGAGGTTTTTCTCTGGGCATTTAATTTCTTATGCTTGCTCTTAGATAAAAAAGCATATCTCATAGACTTTTCGTTAAAATTTAATGAAAAAAAATTTTGCAGTGTGTTTATGAATTGGTGAATTCGGGAAAAAATATTCACAAATTTTTACAATAAATTTAGTCCTGCAAATTACATGCATTATATAAAATGTGGGGTAAATATTTTATTATTCACATAATTCTGGTTGCTGCATAAGATCCGTGGCACCTTTGATCATTCTTCTATCATCACACACATACACCCGCACTATTTACACAAATTAGTTTTCGTGTGATAGTCCACGAAACAAGGCACCACACGTGTGTTGCACTCATGTCGTCAAGAGTCGCAGCATGAGTCTCTACCCAAGTACACTCTCATGTCATGTGTATAACCTGATTCAGCACACAGTTTATAAATTATGATGTTGAAACGTTCCCTATTTTTTGGAAATGTACTGTCTGAATATAACCCTGTCTTTGAATTTTACAATTACTTTGTCCACTGCCAAATGTTCTGAGGGGTTATAGAATTTAGCATAAGCGTGGTTGAATGCGTCAAAGACTGTCTTTATTTTCCATGGTCGGTCATATTCCTCGCCTTGGTTGGGTATCTGTCAGTCTCTAATGGCTTGGGTTATCAAGCCTTTGTGACCATGGCAGGAAGTCAGAATGCGCTTCTGATGCAGTAAGAATGTTTGTGTGTCTAACCACAGCTGCAGCAACATAAGCGCTATGTGTGAAACATGGTACGGGTTCATCTTTTGAAGGACATTTGTTGGGTTGGGTTACTACCTCGTCCTGGCTTCGCTGTGAAAAACAGTGGATGCAGGTATTTCCTCCTCCTCCTCCTCCTCACCTGGTCCATCATTTTTGTTATTGCTACTGCTTGCTGAACACTACCCTGGTCTATCTGTTACAAAGACAGTTTTGTATTCCTGTGCACTCATAAATCTAATGCCCTAACTAATGACTGACTTACATGATGAGAGCAAAACAGATCTAAGCCTACGACTTAAATGCTGTGAAAAATTCCTTGTATTTCAAGGGTGAACACGATGTTTTTAGTATATTAGATGGCTGTGTGTTACACATTTCTGCGACACAACCCTTACAGAATGCCTCAGAACTACAAGAGACATGCCTGTGAGCTCTCCTGTAGCTGCACACAGATTTTCGTGGATATCTCCAGTATTTTTGTATTAGTTCAGTCTGAAAATATGTGGTACAGTACGCCACTGAAAACCGTTCAGACATTTATTAGTAACTGGCATCATAGCACACTGTTGACATTCAACACACACACAACTCCAGTGCGACTGATAAACAAAACACTCTTTCTCTAGAACGGAATTACTCAGCCGAGAAATGCGCAGTTCACCAATGTGTTGACATACATATCACGACTGTTGGAGGCCTTAGAGGGGTGGAGAAGAAATATTTATAAGTGCACACACCAGCTCTGACCTTTGGGGGACATACCACACAGAAATCCTGAGAGGTATGTGGGATAGGGGCTTCCAAATTCGACACAATATTGATGACAACTGAGGTTGTCATTTGTCCCAGAGAGACCGTTTAAATGCCCACTGCACGACGATGACAGTCGACATTCGCAGTTAAAGGGTTAAAAGGAATATGATCACTAAAAGTCAGCAGGAAAATCAAAGGTTATTTAAAACATGAGCAACCTCTATTTCTGAGCCTGCAACTTTTGTCTTGATCAAGAATTTCATGTTTTGGTAGTGGCTAGCACTTACAGCATGGCTTTAACGCAACAGACAGCACAAGAGTCAGTCAGTCACATGCTATTCAAGGGCAAGTTGATGTGCAATGGCAATGACACTCAAAAGTTGGTCCTGCAAAGACATTTGCAGTGCAATTTTGTTTTGCGGGCAAAACATGTTTCTCCTATAGACATTCAATGCTAAATGAAAGAGATGCATGGTTATGGCATAGGGTTTGAAAACAGCTGAATGGACATACAAGATTATAGTCCCACCCATCAACCCAGCACACGTGGGACACATGTGAACACAGCAAGAGTGCAGAACTGATTTTGAAAAACCGAGTCCCAATGCAAGATTTCTATGCTGCATTCCACAACAATAATGACACTGACATGGCTGTTTGTAAATGGATAGAGCTATTCTCAGTCACTGGCCCTGTAACTGAGAATAACTATATCTAAGGGGTCCACCACATTTCCCTTGTCTCAAGATGGAAGCAGAGCTGGCTTCCGAAACGTCGTGCTTCATTAAAAAATTGGAAAATGGACATATTAAAGAAAAGGATTATGTCGATGAGCACTGCTAATGCAACTAAAATTATTGTGGCAATAAAAATCACTCAACACCTGAGAATTTAAGCTATGAAAATACCTTGAATTGCCTTTTCCACTTCTACTGTTGGATCAGGGCCATGTTCTTTCACATCAGTCTCAAACTTGTCTTTTAAGATCATAAGTGTGTCCAACTGGTCCATCACCGAACCGACATTTGCCTGCCGAAGACAACAACAGCCATTAAAAACATGCACCATGGGTTACAAAACAACCACTGTTTTCATAAAATGAGATATAAGGCTTATCATACTGCTTCACAAATTTTACTAGTGTTTTTCTCAAGTGCAGTCCTTGAATACTAACATCTTCTTAACGTGACAATTCTGATAATCTGAACTGCAAAGATTTACAACAGTGGTGTGAATAAAACACATTATTTTCTCATTACATGTACTTAGAATGGTTATTTAATTCCTTAACAGCATCTGTTTTGCTCATACATGACACTGGCAAGAGAAATGCTCGGAAATCTTTCTCAGCACACCTTTGTGACGCATGTGTAAGCACTTACAACAGGACCTGGTCAACTGAAACCTCTGATTCAGTTCCAGTTCTGCAGTATGACAGTAGAACTTCATCTGATTTTCTGACTCAAATATAATACATCAAGGTCCCTCTGTTTCTTTGTAATACATATTTCTACTTCCCATGTTCTACACCTTTACTTTATGCCTGAGTGATCCATAATAGCTCATGATGGTATGGTGTAGGTGGCACAACTGTGGCACCAAATAACATCTTTCTTGTAATTATCATGTCTAAGATGATTTCATTAATAACTTCTGCACTGAGTTCAATTCTCCCCATTTTCAATTACTTTTATAACTATACAGTTTTTCCTTTTCCACAAAGCTTGTGCGTGTGTGCCTGCACACAATTCTTGAAAAATGCACTGTGACAGGGGTAACACCACACACAACAATGCAACTGTGTCTTAACACTATGGTAAGTACTGGTTATTTTTGTGTGTGCTGCTAAAAGCAGCTGTTGCTAAAATTATTCACAGAACAGTATAACTGTGTCTAACACTGAAGTATGGTAATTATCAGTTGTATATAGTAGCCAGCATTTATTATCTTTGTTTTGACAAACATGTTTCAAGATCTCAACATCTTTCAGGTTATCATCAGTATTTTGAGTATACTGAGGTTATTACACTGTCATGCTTCCATGTGCTGTGTCACAACCCTGGCTAAACTGTCTCTCTTCACATCCTACATGTGATGTTTTTTTTGCTGCACTAATCTATGCCACTGTACTTGAAGAGAGACAGTTTGACAGGTGTTGTGGCACAGCACACAGGAGAATGAAAGAGTAATAACCTCAATGCATTCAGGACAGTGATGATGACATGAAAGATGCTGGAACATGTTAGTTGAAACAAAGACATGTGCTGGCAGTTGGACTATATACAACTGAACATTACAGCGTGCCACAGAGAACAAAACTAGAAAATAAAGACTGAAGTACAGTACAGCTCCAATTATCTGGACACTGATTCTCTGGATCACTAAGTATCTGGATGAGCTTGGTCCTTCACGTAACTTTGTCAAGAATTCTACAAAACTAAGTTGCCTTGAAATACTGGTTATCGGATCACGTACAGTATTGTAAAGTGTTATGGCTGTCTAAAATTTCAATCGGGCATGGTCAAAAGGTTTAGACGCAGGTACATACTGTAAATAGTAACAGCCTAAGGGGTTCCCAAATTATTAATTATTAAATATTATCAATTATTAAATATTAATGCTTTATTTGTATGGAAATAAATATGTAGCCTATAAATAGCTGTTGGTAGAATTTTTTTCCCACTTTAAACTGCCAATGTAGCCGATTTTCAAAGAATCCAACTATCTGAATTTTCTACATATCCAGACAGCTTGTGGTCCCAATTAATCCGGATAATTGGAATTACACTGCACTGCTTACTGTGACTGTGGAGTCAATATGAGTTCATATACTGTTACACAGCATGTTTTCTTCTACAAAAATCACATGTGAAATGTTGTTCTGCTACGGTGTCAGAGAACATCGTCATGAATTGCCTTGGATCACAGTTCTAAGCACAACAGGCACCTACAAACTTACTAATAAAGTCAAGTCTACTAGGTTGCTTTGGACAAGAAAGATGTTCAACAAACTTCTGTGTTCTTACAAAAAAAAACACTAAGCCATACATGGGCTGGGTTAGAATATACAACACAAAAATCACTGGATATTAATGGGTCCATACTCCATGCTGAAACAATTCTGACAGCCAAGTAAGATTAACTCTGACACAATTATCTATGGCCCCAAAGCCACTATGGACATGACAATTAAAAAAAAGTAAGTGGGAACTGAACCCCAAATATTCTACAAGTAAGTTATTGTGGATAATGAGGTTATGCGCCATTAACCTTTAAACGCCGGCGATTTAAATGCCCTGTGCTTTCAGCGAACCGGAATTTTCTCTGGGGATTTAAACGTTTGTTGCTATGGTTAGGAAAATTTTGAATATCTTGAAGAATATTAATGCTGCATCTATGAAATAAACTGTATTTATTCAAGTAAAGCGTGGAGAACACAGTAATGCATATCAGAATTTATTATAAAGTGTTTTGAAGCAATATGAAAGAAACACTTCTCTAAGAGACAGGCATTTTTGTAGTGGGTTATGTTTCATTCTCTTTAGCCTTAAATTCAGGCTCCTTTCTCCTGAACTCTTCCCGAAACTCGAGGGAAAATATTTCTGTAAGGGTCTACTAAAAAAAAAAAGGTTTACAGTTATACAACCATTAGGAATCTGACCTGCGAAAGGAAATGCATGTTTCTTGGAATTTGCACCAGTGCCCACACTCTTTCAGTGTTTGTCGCACAGTGCAGTGATCCTGTCAGTAGTGAAAACCATTTCTTATAAACAAGTACTCAGCACCATGGCTCGCAGGAGAATACTTCGTGATGAAGACATCGAATCGGAGCTGATCTGTGACACGGATTCTGATGAGTATTTTGAGGACTCACAGTCAGAAGAAGATGAAGATGACTTTCCTGATGAACAACAACCAGCACCACCAATACAACAACGACGACAGGATATGAAGTGGGAGCTGCAGTCTCAAGCTAACCAGCCTCATGTCCATCAATATACAGGCTGTGACAGAGGCAAGAAGCATAATGAAGCACCGCATATCAATAAAGATTCATCACCGCTTAGCATTTTCATGCTCTATTTTGCATCTGTTATTGATCTGCTGGTGACAGAGACTAACAGATACTACCACCAGTATTTGGACAGACGAGACGAAACACCAGCCCCACTTCCTGACATAACGAACTCCGAAATGTTCCTGTTTCTAGCAATCACCATACAGGTGGGCCATGACATACGCGACAGACTCAGGGACTATTGGACAAGGACAGAACAATTCTTCACATCTTTCTACCCCAATACAATGACACGAGACCGTTTCTTGCACATTTTACGTTACTTGCACTTCACAGACAATGACAAAGAAATTGACCACAATGACAAAAACTATGACAGACTGTGGAAAATTAGGGAAATGTTTGATATGCTCAATGTTGCATATTCCAAATTTTACAACCCTTCTGAACATTTGGCAATTGACGAGGTGATAGTACTTTTCAAAGGGAGGGTTGTATTCAAACAGTACATTCCAAAGAAACACAAACGATTCGGAATTAAAATTTTCAAACTCTGTGACGCTGCTGGCTACACATATGACATGGAAGTATACTTGGGTAAAGACAGACAACATGCCACAACAGACATGACAGCGACCCATGCTACAGTGAAACAACTGACAAGAAAAGTAAGGGGGCGTGGCCATAAGTTATATATGGACAATTACTTTTCTTCTCCTGACTTATATAATGATCTGACAAAACATAAAATAAACTGCTGCGGTACAGTTAGACCAAACCGTAAGGGAATGCCAGACGACTTCAGAAGCAAGACACTGAGACTCAAACGGGGCGACGTTAGGGCCAGGACAAACGGTGACTTAACAGCAGTGGTTTGGAAGGACAAACGTGACGTACACATGCTGACAAATATGCACGTTTCACCAGCAGAAGGTAACTTTTGTGATGAGAGTGGAAACACCCTGAAGCCAGCCATTGTGGAGGACTACAATCGACACATGGGTTACGTTGACAAAAGTGACAGAATGGCCAACAGCTACAGCATCAGTCGGCGTATGTGGAAATGGACGAAGAAACTGTTTTTACATCTCCTCGACCTCACAATTCTGAACAGCCACATTCTGTTGAAGTCTTGTGGTTCTAAACTTTCACACAGGGACTTCCGACTGACACTTGTGAGGAACATGGTAGAGTATGCTGGACCGCAGCCACGCCCACTAAAACCTGTAGGTAGGCCATCGGCTTTGGCGACAAGAGTTGATCGCCTAGAGGAGAGCAGTCGCCAGCATTGGCCTACTACAACTGAAAAGAGAATGGACTGTGTAGTGTGTCACGCCCGTACAAAAAAGAGACGTCGAATTCAGATGAAGTGCGAAGTGTGTAATGTTGGACTGTGTATATCAGGATGTTTCAAGGACTACCACACAAAGGTACAGCTCTAGGTGGTAACTGCAGCGTCGTGTTACTGGAGGAGAAGTCGTCTGCACAGAACATCTAACCACAAGGTATGGAGTAATTTCTGTAACATGTAACTTTCTCCTGACGACGCATCATACACTGCCTTTCACGGGTGAGCTGTTTCATTTTTGCTTCAAATACCGAACGGTAAATACAGCCGGAAGCTTTTAACTTGTTTGAATACTTGCACAAATATATTGTGAAAAAACCAGTTCACAAACTTGTTCTGTGAGTAAAAGCATGGGCTAGAGCAGCGAATAAATTATACGTCTACTAGACGGGAGATCAGGGTTCGGTTCCCGGAAAAGACATAAATTTACATGTCAGCTCGTACAAATCTTACCTCGATCCTATCAGCTTTGTATTCAGTGGGTATCTGGGGCACGTGAATGTACAGATGCCCGAGCATTAAGTTGAATATGCTCTAAACAGTGTCGAATACACTATTTTATTATATATTACCTCCGCGCCCCTATACACCTACTTGATATGAGGCACAACTGCAGAATTACTTTAAAGTTTATATTATGTGTACATAGCATTTACACACGCATACTGTACCGCAAATAACGTATTTAATGCGAAAAGCCTACATATATAGTTGTGGATAAAAATGTCCGTTTTGGCATTCACAACTACACATAACGATGGACAGATTTGTCCGTTTCGGCACTTAAAGGTTAAACAGACTTACAAAGGAAAGGCAAAGAATATGAAAAGTAAAATTGTGGGTTGCAAAAAACAGTGGACAGTCAACATCCAATATCTTGGTAACAAAGTCCCACCACGATCTGCTGTCACACTCCAAAAACCACAATTATCCTGGACGGTTTCAACACACCAGGGTACCTTGTTAGAGCCTCATGCTTGTATACGCATTGCTGTTGCAGCTGCTGTTGTTACATAACTTTTTAGTAACCGTACTCTCTTAGCCATAATTTGAAGGAGAGAAGTGTGAATTAAACTTGGTGAAGATTTCAGGCAACGCTTAAAAGCACATCTTTGCCTCCATTTATTTCCAGTACACGTAAAGTTCATGATTTTGAAATATATGTGTTTCATGTAACAAAATTATATACACCTCCATACTATGCTGCTTTTCTTTATACAGTATTTTCATGTAGTAATGCCACTCATTGAAAGATGGCAGCTATATCTCCCTGTCACACTTGGTTATAGTTTGCACTTCTCTAATAAATTTTTGCGGTGTAGGTAAGGTTAGGATGCCACCCAGACTGTTATTAAATAGGTACTGGGGGAATGTTTCCACAGGAGGAAGGATGCTGAAATGTGAAAATGACTAATTACCGCATCAAATACTGGGGTTAAGAAAGAGTGGAGCTATACCCCCACTCCTTCCTATGCCTTTATGGCATGCCTAGGGATAGCCTGACTTTCACTTTTTAGGTTAGGATGGGCTGCATTTGGTTTACTCTAATTTGTGTGATGTCTGCATTGAAGGTATAAGCATAAATAGCAGAAAATTTGCAAAAAGTTTGTCAGAAGATGTCATATGGCTGCATACTGATAAGGTACTCACTTAACTGTGAAACCATTCCACAGTTTTAAGGTCACCTTAGCTACATATGCTCCAACAATTATTATCATTAACATAATTTTTAAAATACAGATCCCATAACTTTTCCCTGAACAAATGTTTGTTAGCATTCTGAGAAGTATTGTAGGCTAAGTTAATTGATTACATTCTGTGCAAGCCATACTTTCAGAAAAGAAAGTTGTCCTTCTTTTTGGCCATCAACCTTCCGTCGCAAGAAAGCAAGACCAGCTCGCAAGTCATCAAATGTTGTTGCATGATGATGTTCCAGAAGAAACCAGCCAGCTAGGAAATGCTCTGATGCCAAATCACCTGATCCCTCAGGAAACAGTTCATGTAGGTCATCTTCTGGAAACTTCTTACTGTGACAAATGATGATTGTTTAGAACAGTGGGAAAAACATACTAGGCTTTTTTCTCATTTATATAACTATATTAAATGCATACTCATTCTCCTCTACTGAAAGACCAAGTGGATCTTCATGTTGGTAGTTTGTGGGTGACATGGATCGCCGTCCCCAAGCAAGCGTCTGTAAAGGAGCTTCCTCTACCCATACAGCACTCTCTTTCATTGGGCCAATAGTCTCATGGTATCCTATACATGCAAACTTGCAATGAAAGCAACGGATATGAATTTTCATTTAAACTAAAACACAGATGCATATCATCAGAGAATAACCTGTAACATAAATCAAACACCCACTTATCATACCTCGGAACTGTACTGTGGATGTTCCCCTTCCTCCATACCTAGTAGTGACAATAATATCTCCACGACCTTTCCCTGGGCCAGATCGAGCAATAATTTTGTTTGATGATTTCCATTCTGCTGACAGTAAACAGTCACAATCACATATAGTCAATCCCTGAAGATCAGCTGGCCCGGTGCCCAAAAATTCACCTCTGACAGTAACACGCGTTCCTGGTGGGCCTTCTTTTGGGGACACTCCAGTGACAACGGGCGGAGGCCCCATTCCTCAGGCCCTCAAGCGACTGTTTTACTAAACTTGTGTTGCGTATAAAGTCTTATCAAAATACCAGCCTCAGTGTCTAAAACATACCCATTTCTTTCGAGCCACCCACCCACTAGATCTGCGATCCGCACTTTCTTGCGTTCCACACCACAGATCGTCTAGTACGTAGATTGGTAAGTCAACGATCGACCGTGGCGACGTGAGTCCTGTCATCTGTGTACCGAGACGTCGCACTAACACGCGTGTAACGATGATGACGACACCTAATGTCCGAGGTCAGTACTAACACGTCACTCACTGCGTCTTCGGTGGAAGTTTTGTGGGTGCTGGTCGAACACGGTGAGGCTGTTGCTACAATAAATCTGTGTTAATATGTACCATCCTGCAAGACTTGTATTATATAATAGTTTTAAGTGACACGTCTGTGTTACAGGAGTGTATTTTACGTAGTTTGTTAACATCTTAACTTCACAGTATGCGGTGTATGTGTGGTGACTTGCTCCATCCGGTACATAACCTATACAGTAATTTTTTTGCTTATGTTTCAGTGCCAGAATGGCGCCCAAAGGAAATAATATGATCCCTAATGGGCACTTCCATAAAGATTGGCAGCGATTTGTCAAGACTTGGTTTAATCAACCTGCCCGAAAATACAGGAGGAGGCAAACAAGAATTAAGAAAGCCCGGGCCATTGCTCCTAGGCCAGCAGCTGGCCCTTTGCGTCCGATTGTGAGGTGCCCAACTGTTCGGTACCACAGAAAGTTACGCGCAGGAAGAGGATTCACACTTGATGAGATCAAGGTTCGTGCGTTTGTTTAGATTTGCATTGATAAAGAGAAGTGTAATGAAGCAGTATTTTGTATATCTTTGATGTTTATCTCACATTACAAATGTCTCAATTAGGGAGCAGGGCTAAATGCTGGGTTTGCAAGATCCATTGGTATAGCTGTTGATCACCGCCGCCGTAACAAGTCTGTGGAGTCTTTACAACAGAATGTGCAGCGTTTGAAGGAGTACAGATCGAAATTGATCCTCTTCCCCATCCATCCAAATAGGAAACTCAGGAAGGGAGAGGCCACTGTGAGTAATAATTTTGTTACGGCATGATATTGGATCATAGTATGGCTTTAATCGTGGATATTGTTGATGCACTGAATAATATTTTTAGGAGGAAGAGAGAAAAGTAGCGACACAGTTGAAAACAACAGTGATGCCGATTAAACAACCTGGTGTCAAGTCTAAGGCCCGTAAAGTGACTGCAGAGGAGAAGAAATTCTCAGCCTTTGCCACACTACGCAAAGTGAGTTACTAAATTCCTAAAACTGTGAACTTAACCCTGCTCATGTAAGATATATTATACACTTGACACGTGTTGTTTCTGACATTCTGCAAGCATTTTTCTGCCTGCATGTTATGTGGAACATGTTCTTCCACCTTACACACATTTACATTTCTCTTGTTTTAGTGTCTGTAGATGCTGCTGGATGGCAGGTGTGACTGTTTTTATTGTGCTGTTCTGTTGAACAAAAAAAAGTACATTAGATTTTAAATTTTGACCAAAGAAAAGTGACAGGACTTAATGAAGGACTTCATTTTTGTGAGATGGGAAGGGTTAAGTTTGATTAATTTTGTTGGGCCTGTTCGTGAAAGTTGACGAAAGCACTTACTGATTCCATAGTCATAACTAAACATGCTAACAGTTTAGTTTTAATGGATAATTTGCAGTGGGCATAGAATTAATTGAGACGCTATGTGCCTGTGTTCAGTTTTGAAAAGTACGAGACATTTTTAGCAAATTTTGCTATTTGGGATTTTTGGTAAGAGTTTGATTTTAGTTCATATTTGATACAGTGCTTACTTTATATGTGGATTAAAAGGTTATTTCTCATTACTTGTTTTTATTTGTCAAGGGTTCTTGTAGTCAGCAGTATGTGTTTGTGTCTCAAAAAACTGTGTGTTATTCATAATGTTCATTCATGACTTGAAATACAGATCTGAGCAATACTTTAGCTTTACATCACATCAGTGTTGTGTATAGCGAATATTTAACATAACACAAAAGAAAATAATATATGCAACTAAATTCAGAGCAGTTATTGCTTTCGTGGGGGCACATTTTGTTTATACGCTACACCATATACAATGTGTGTGTGCACTGTGTCTTCTGATGTTTTGTTGTTGCTTGCATAGGCTCGTACTGACGCCCGGTTGATTGGAATAAGAGCCAAGCGACTGAAGGATGCAGCAGAAAATCCTGATGTTGTACCAAAGTCTGGCAAAGAAGGCAAGAAAAAGAAGTAAACTGACTTCAGGTTGCTGGATTTGCTTTGAAATTAATGCTTTGTATTGTATAAAATAAACCTTTGGAACTTTGTCTGTTGTTTATTTGAAGCAAATCCCTTTTAATAGAACTTACGGTGAAAATAATGCTGTTACATGTGCTGTGCTGTTTGCAGGGCTGTGGAGTCAGTACACAAAGTCTCCAACTCCTCAGTTTTTATCTCCGACTCCTTCATGAAAGTTCAGTACATAATTAATATTGGGAAACCTACTAAAATGGAAAATGGTACCATAAGACATTTAATCACCACCACATGAATAATCAGGCTACTTTTTAGACTTATAAGCTACATTTAAATATAAGTCTAATGGTTATTGTAACTAATATCTATTTAAGATTTTATATGGAGGTCAAAGGTGGTACATTTTTACTGAGTCCACCCACAATTCCTTCTGGCTCCACAGCCCTGGCTGTTTGTGTGTTTTTGTATGATGTTTATCCTCAAATGTTACTGTAATGTAGGCCATTTATGTCAAGAGTGGAAGGCCTACATCAGGGGTCATCAAACTTGCACACACAGGTGCAACATGTGACTATCTGCCCTTTGCTATGCAGCTACAGTGGTATAGGATGTCTTTATCTACATTTCTAAAAAAATTCGACATCCACAGTATTTTAAAATAATGTCGCAGCTATGAGTTGTACCTTGAGATTGAGCATTTACTGATGGTTCAGCTGCTGTGCATAACCTTCCCCATAACTACCCTTGTTCCATGTAAGGGGCACTGCCACTCTGAATTATTGAGTCAGTGTTATAAAAACTGTGTGAGGAACAAGTGTTGCACACATTGCTTCTGATTTGTTTGTTGTTATATGTTGTTTGCAAATGTGATATTTTAACTTGTCATGAAAATGATAGACCTGGATCAGGTAAGAAGCCACGTATTTGTAACATTCAAGATGAGTTGGAAGAAAAATACTGTTTCATTGAATTTAAATGGAGTGCAGTATGTATCTTGTGCAGTGGCATTGGTATGCTTCAAAATATGACAGCGAAAGGCATTTTCAAACAAATGACAGTTCTTTTGACCCAAATTATTCTCCTCTTAGTGAACATGGGGAAAAATAAGGTTAGTGACTTAAGGTGTGAAACTAATTTCACACTTGATTCTAAAAAAAGCCATGGGAAAAATCTAGTAATGTCACCATGGTCTTGCCAGAAAGAAAGAAATTATTTCAAGATAGTGAATTAATAAAAACCCGCATTTGTGGTGCTGAATATTTTCTCTGCCTTTTGGACTAAATGAGACATAGCGTCTGCTTTGAATAATTGACAGTTGCCAGCAAATATGCTTGAAAGAAGGTATGGTAAAGTGCTCCCTATAACATGCCATGACTGTACAGAGAGGGAGTACAGGTGTATCTCTACTCCGTCCTTACCACAGCACTAGATGGGGTGGGCGGTCAGTGCCACACCCTGGCTACTTTACCCCAACTAAGAGCCACAGTATCCATTGGAGGAGGCTGGGTGGGCCCTAAGGCTGGTGTGGATGGATTTTGGGAAACAGAAATCTCTTCCCTCCTACTGAGGATTGAACCCTGGACCACCCACCTGTAGCAAGTAGCTGTATCACCTACACTATCCTTGCCTCACAGTTTGAAGAAGAGTTCAAGATATTTCTAGTAACCAAGGACAGCAAAGCAGTGATGTAAACAGATGTGCTTGGGTCTGCACTTCAACTGAATGAATCCTTGGACATATCAGATACAGCTCAGTTGGCCCTTAGGAGTAGACTGGTTTCCCAAGACTATGCACAAAAAAGAGGAAATGCTCAAAATTCTGCTGTTGAAAAGAAGGACAAAAGGAGATGACATTTACTAAGCACTTAAAAGTTTGTTCTGCCATAGATGTGCCATTAAGTAAAATGTCTTTGATTATGACCAATGGGATTCCAACTGTAATTGGCAGGAAAACTAGACTTCTACTGCACCACAATAACAAAGAATCATGTCCTAAATTCTTCTCGTATCACTGTGATGTACACCTAGATGCTGTCTGTGCTAAAGCTCTTCCTTTAAACATGTTCTGGACACAGTGACAAAAATCATAAGCACCATTAGAGCAGCGCTGTTGTGGCAGGATTTTCAACACCTTTTTTGAGTATATCACAGTACCCTAACCTAATATCATATATGGAAGTAAGGTGGCTCAATAATGGTAAAGTACTAGAGCATTTTATAAACATGATGAAGTAAAAACATCCCTCAACTTCACAGGTGCTGGTAACTTCACCCCTCTAAACGTGTATGGAAAAAGCCAGTAGAGAAACTAACATGTATTCCTAAATCAACCAACAAATGCACAAGATTACAGACATATATTTTGTGCATTTGTTGGTTGATATTAGACTTATGATAAAATGCATGGTATATACAATATAAAATTTAATATGTATTCTGTTATCAGTGATAAAGCATTGCTGTTCAAACACGAAAGTCGGCCTAATAAAATCAAGTACCAGGGCAGGATGGACACACGTCATATGTGACAGTGCTAGGAGGAAGTAAAGCCAGACATACAGGGACTCAAATAACAATAATATATACAATAAACCATTGTAAGGTATCAGATCTGGCTACCACATTAAACTGATATATAATATGCAGTTACTTTGACTCCTTTACATTTTTATAATGGTTTACCTTGATCACAGTTTTGGTGAAAAGCCAAGATATGTGACTAGTTATCGCAAACAAAATGGAATTAGTTTATCGATAATGATTCATATTAGAAAACACTATCGGACACCACACGCAAAGATTAATAACTAATACCTATTCTGAACAAATTACTACAAACATGTACAGTCCTTTTTACAGCACTCACTACATGCTCATACAATATTAAAAATAAAATACCACAATCAAGTATGCACATAATTTAATTATTAACTCTTCCTTGATCCAAATTGTACCCCATCCCTGTACGGTGTGTACTGTATGGCACCATACAGGGACAGGATCTAATTTGTATCAAGGAAGGGATGTTTGTACACAAAAATTTAATTACAACATAAACATGTATAACTTTTAACCATTTTAACAAACAAACTGTATTATGGTTTCATCAATATTATATTTATGCACATATACAATTTTAATCAAAACCTGTAATATTCTGCGCTATTGATACCACAACATATGTACGCTTACTGTGACCTATTTTACTGCTGTGGGTTTTATAGAAATTTGGTGTTAGCTCCCTGAAGATGGTGAGATAATAATGCTGAAACATGTAGGAGGTATGTAAAAGATAGTACAAATAAATTATAGAAGAGTGCATTTATTGGTGTTGTGTAAGTTTCTTACTTTGTCATTACACAGAATAAACAATGTAAAAATGCACTACACAAGTTGAATGTTGTAAACCAAATGACATAAAGCTTTACTCCTATATTGCACATTTCTACATAACATTAAACAAGTACACTGTTCACATAACCAAACTAAACTGTGCTTATAGCACATGTGAGGTCATTCTAAAGTCATCAATGCTTGGTCTCTACAGTGAAGCACTTTGTTGAAAAATGTGACTGTTTTGTAACTCACATTTTAAAGAATTTGGAAGGGAAGAACAAATTTCTTTCTGGTCAGTTCAGTGCCAAGGATATAAGTCCTCATTCCAGAAATCCTGGAGAATGGCATCTTAAGAACATTTATAAACTTAGTTATGACTTGTCTTGCTTTGGAAGTTAACAAATGTAAATTAAATCAAATAATCTTATTTAAGTATATTCCAACCTTTGATATGAGACATATCAACAGCATAATTCAGAAAAAATGAAAAAGCAACAGAATGGCCAAAATATTATTGGAAAGTGTGGTTAAGTGGACAGAGGAAGATGCTTGAACTGTGCAAGAATAAGAATGAAATCTTTCATACTGCAGTCAACTGTAATACTGACATGAGAAGAAAGAAAAGGAGTAAATGTGTCATGATGCATTTTCCTAGATTTTCCAGGATTGCTGCCAAGCTGGCAGTCACGCAGGGAGCCATCAGTGAAGACGTTTTCTGTTCTACATAAAGGACCAAATTATCACTGTGCAACATACAAAAAATTATGGAAATGAAAATATCTAATCTTAGCTAATTTTGGGGTCCTGAACACGAAAATGACATTAAGAATTGAGAATTGGCTCTGGTTTCCAAGTTACGGAAGGAATCTCATAAGAATGAATTACCACTCAGCAGATAAGTAGAATGCTAACCTCACAGACTGCTACTTCTGTATGGTGCATCCTATTCAGAACAGGATTACCAAGAAAAAAAAGTGGACAAGTGGGGTGCTCAAATATACCATCAATTTTGTTCAGTGCCCCACTGTGAAGGTCAGCCTATTCCAGAGCCCCACGACTCTTTTTCCCTAGACTGTGATGAGGGAGAGCAGAATACATCCGAAGAAACACACAGAATTTTTCCTGAACGTAACTTCTGCTGAACCACATAAGATCACGCAGAAAGAACTTTCTGACCTCATTATAGATCTAGAACTGCAAAGTACAAAGCAGAACTGTTGTCTTCTGGACAAGAGTGTGAAAATGCCAGCATTTTGCTCCTGCCAAAACAATTTTGAGCAGTTCTTCACAACATAAGGTGAACTCAGCACTTATAAGAATGTCAAGGGTCTGAGGGCAGCAATGAACATCAGGTACAATCTGAAAGAAAGGTCACTATCCGCAGACTATTCCACGCATAGCCTAAAAGCAGTGTTGTTGCACAATGGCAATGCACTGCCTTCAAACCCTGTTGCCTGTGCCATCCCCAGACAGGAAACATACGAAAACATGAAGGACATTCTAAGCTGCATGAACTACAAAACATATCAATGGCACATCTGTGGTGATTTAAAGGTAACTGGCATTTTGATAGGACTGCAAAAGGGTTACACAAAATTCTGTTACTTCCTATGCGAATGGTATAGTTATGCCAAAAGTGTTCACTACAGCAAGAAGAACCGGCCTTTACATAAATCATGTACATCTGAAACAAAGAACGTAGCTCATCAGCCTCTTGTAGATCCATGTAAAGTGTTGCTTTCACCTCTATATATTAAATTTCGCCTCATGAAAAATTTCATGAAAGCACTACACAGAAGTGGCCCAGCATTCTCATTCTTGTGTGAGAAATTCCCAAGGCTCAGTGAAGAGAAGATTAAAGCGGGTGTCTTCATTGGCCCCCGAGATGTGTCAGCTCTTTTGGGACCCTCAATTTGATCTCATTCTTAGTGATGACAAAAAGGCAGCCTGGAATGCCCTTCAAAGTGTTGCGACTCGTTTTTAGGAGACGTAAAAGCCGTCAACTCAGGAAGCTTGTGGAGGATCTTATAACGTCTTACAGGAAGCTCGGCTCCAACATGTCACTCAAGATGCATTTCCTCCATCCACACAATGGATTGCTTTCTGGTTAATTGTGGTGCCTTAAGTGACGAACACAGTGAGCATTTTCACCAGGATATCTCAGCAATGGAGAACAGACAGAAGGGCAAATGAAATGCTGCCATGTTAGCCGATTACTGCTGCAGGGCAAAGTGGGATGACCTGGAAATTCGGTACACACAACAAGAGAAAAAGCACCTTGCTTCATTCATGTAAGTTCACTGTTATGTCCTGCTTCCATACAGCAACATGATCAAATTTTTTTAAACCAGAGCCAATCCTGTAATATAAATGCTAGTTTAATGTTCTGTATTGCAAATGCTACTACTTTCATAACAGGATACAACCTCAAATTTGCACGGTGTTACGCAACATTCATGAGATGCAAAGCATGTCAGACTGAGCAGATATTATTATTGGATTATTCTATTGTTGAATTATTTAATAAAATTTAATATTAACAAACCATTTAAATGAAAGTAAAAAATATGTATTTGCAGAATAAACCAGGGTCTTGTCATAAGCATTACCTAGTATTAATTACATAGCCACATACAATACATAGTGTCCAATATGGGAGCTTTATATGAAATCTGTATGTTATTTGCTATGTAATAGGGGCCAATGTCTCTCCTATTTATTTATGGCATTACGCACACTTTAGATACATTTATTAATACTGGATTTCACAGCCTCTGTTGCTGCAGAATCCTTCTATCATAATACTTCTGTACAACCTTAATGACGGACAATACTAACATTAATGGATGATCTGCTGCAAAATAATATAAAGTCAACCCCCATTACAGTGCCACTGTTTGTTCACCACGATCTGTGGCATTCTATCAAGGGTGATGGTGTATCAAAGTACTGTAACTTTTTTTAATGTTGTAAGTTACTTAACATGATAAAAATATACTGATTACAAAATAAGAACATTTAATGCAGCACTAATGTACAGTACCTACAAATCAGCTTTGCCCTTTTCATTTGTTGTTGTACAATTTTTAGCATTTAACTGACATATCCTCCAGTTTTTCATGTTTTGCACCTTTTACCTTTTTTATGTTAGCACTTGTTAGATTTTACCACTTATTCTTTTCACTAAGCATATCGCCAATACAATGTCAACTGATGGGTTTATCCCATAATAACGAAAATTCTTTGGCAATATTCTGCTGAGAAACTGGAGGAAATATGTCTCCATAAGCATAAAAAAGTCTTTTTTTGCACTAAGATTTAATATGGTAGTCCCTTGGTAATCTGGACTGTATGGGGGAGGGGTGGTCCAGATTATCCAGGCAGCTGGACCACTGAGGGGAAACTCCGTGGTGTAGGCAACATACAAAAAATTATCACTCAGTGCTGATGTAAAACTCCTTAAAGTGGAAATACTGTACGTAAGAGTATAAAAAAACAAAAACAACAACAACAATAATAATAATACATTTCTGTCTGCTAGTATTGCCACATCTATCAGTATGCATGTGTTTGCTTTCTTGTTTTTAATTATTATATCTGGCTTATTTGCTGTAACTTCTCTGACTGTATGTGCCCCTCGATTCCACAACACTGTCACATCTTCATGTTCACATACTGGTTTGGATGTGCGTGTGTATCATTTACCTGTCGTTTCGATGCCTGTTGCTTTGCATATTGAGTAATGTAAATGGGCACCAATTTTATAATGTCTCATTAGATACCCATTCTTCGCCAAAATAATAATAATTCCAACCTTTGAAAATGAAACCATTATGTTGTGTCAAAATGTCAGAAACAAAATACCCAGTGATGCAACATCATATCCCAGAAGAATACGTACCTTGTCCACACTGTAGCAAAAAGCTAAAAACTTGCATACCCCTTAGATGCACGTTTAGACAGCTTTAAGACTGACGACAGTAGGTCGGTATCTACGGGTGGTAGAATCCATGTTGACATGTGCAATATGTGGTGCATGTATATGTGGTTTAGCCATGAATCGTTGACCAGCAATGTCAACTTCATATCGCACGCTACGATCCATGATAAATTCATTTGTAACTATTGGACAACCACTTGAACCTCCTTTGGCTATGCCAGGGTGTCGAATATAACCAACACATATCAGCTTGTCTAGTGTAAATCCATATCTGTAATAAAAATAAAGCAAGACAGGCATAATTTTAACTTAAACATTTTCTGGAGGAAGTAAATTTCAAGTTAAAGGATGACAAATATAGTATCCAAACAGTACTGGAAACTACTGAAAACTTTAAATACTTTACAGCACTGTTGTAACATACATGCATATTGTATCAGTGGCATCTGGCATATTGCAACACAGAATTATATTATTTAAACAGTTTAGTTACAATAAAGTCTTTTATGTTGAAGAATATACAAAAAAAATATTTCTTACTAATACAATTTCTGACTTACCCAGCTGACGTAACAGTTCCCACAAACTCGCCATTTCTGTACAATGGCTCTCCTCCCCATGGCCAGATATGTATATCAGGATCAATATCTTCCAAAACAAAGAATACCAGCCTCTGAGTAACACCCTGTTCTTTCTGGCGTTGGAGAGCGAACTTGCCAATGAAGTATTCTTTGTCTAATTTTACACGATATCCTGCACCAGCCTCAAATGGGGTTGTGAGACTTGTTAGCTCCTCGGCCCAAAAAGCAATGAACTTCTCAATGCGCATGAAACGCTGTGTGAGGCAACCTACATCCCTTGCTCCATAATCATGGCCAACCTTGACATAAATGAAGAGTAAAAGAATTCCGTTTATATCCAGACAGCACTACTAGTAAAACATGAACTGATGCATAAAGTACTATAAAATAAAGACTGTGATTTCTCTATAATTTTCACATAGATTTTTATGAAATTCTAAACCTAAATTTGAAGGGCTCAGAGTTCACGTAATAACTTACTGTCATGAGTCGGTCATAAACGTGAAGGGCATATTCTGAAGGAATGTACAGGCAGTATCCAGGTTCTCCTGTATGGGTGAAGGACATTACCATAACATCAGAGGCATAACCCACATTCACTTTCTTGTAAGTAAATGGAAGAAGATTCATATCAGAATTGGATAATTCTGACATCAGATCACGGGACTTTGGTCCAACAACATTAATCACGGTATACATTGATGTCACATCAGTGAGTCCCACAGAATGATCAGAAGGAAGGTTACGCTGCATCCATTCAAAGGTACGAGTCTGCTGGTTTGTCGGAGACACCATGAAGAAACTGCACACATGTACACACATAAAAATATCAATGCCAGGAGCGAACATTTCTACAGCCAAAGGGTACAGAGGCGATGTTATAAAGACAACATCAAAACTATTAATACACATACACACACACACACACACACACACACACACCCATATATATACGGCTCTTGAAAATAGCAAAGTTTGCATTACTTTACTTTTGGTCAGCTGGAAACATTAAAACCTTGTAACAGAGAATAAGATGTTACTTACTACATTTCTAAGACATAATCAATCGCCAGTTATATAATACAGAGGTTTGTATGTAACATGTAAGGTGTGCTTTCATCTTCTCTTCAAATTTTATCTCAAAGAGCTCTCATTCCAAGAAGAAATAAGCAAGATATTATCATAAACTTACTTAGGTCTTCATGTAAAGTGCCTGATATTTTTGTCCAATTTTAACCAAACCTGAAGTGTCTCAACAAATTTTTAATAAAAAAAGGCCTGAATACAAAATGTAACAAAAATCTGTCCAATGGGACATGTGTTATTCCATGCAAATGGGCAGAGAGACATACTGAACCAACAGTAATATTTTTGCAATTGTGCACATTTGTCTGAACAAGGCACTTCCCTGTGAACTCTAACGATGCTTTAACAAACATGCATAAAGGGAATAGCCTGAAACGGCCAAGAATGGTAACTGTCACAAACAGTCCAAGAATTCATACTGCATGCAAATTCTTCACAATACCCTATGTTAGCCATTAGAGCAACAAAACCAATCTTCATACCTATCCTTTCAAAATTGTACTGTTCCCTAATCCAGTAACCATTACCATAATTTATATAGTAATAATAATTATAAACTGTAACATACTTAAAAAGGATTTCTATTTGACTAGGACTCAAACATACATCCATGTGTGCACAACTCCAGCAAGCTAATGCACAAGCCAAAATGCAGTTATAAATTGGGTTACCAAGTTAAAGATGTTAGTCTGACTTAAGACAACAAACAGTTTGGTTTCTGAAAACCAAATTTTTCTCTACAGTTAACAAGCACAAAGAATATGTGTAGCAAGTCTGTGTACAGTGGTACAGATTACACCTTTCCACTCTTCTTGCCGTACTGGCTTCGAAATAAACAATATCTTGGGCAAAGATGGGATCATCACAGTCTCATAACAGACAAAGAATAACGAATTAAAATTTATAAATGTCGGGATAAAAACCCAAAATCTGGAGTCACAGTTCACAGGTTTTAATTAATTGATGGAACTGGTAAAAATCACTGGAAATGCATGAAGTTACAACTTACGAATTATCTTCCTGGCGGACGATCATGCAATCATTTTCATATCCACCATGCTCATTCTGCATTCCAGTGTGAACTATACCACCTACTGGGATGTTAACATCATTTGAACACACCCGTTGAAGATAATCTACTACTTCATTTCCACTTGACTGAAACACAAAATTGTTGCACCTTGTATTCAGACAAGTTAAAATTATAAGACCTTGTGAAATGTCTAATGGCAACATAAGAAACAACATGCTTTCCTATAAAAAATTCCTTTTTTTGATAACAAGGAATGTGGCGGAACTGCACCCCGTAATTATGTGGGCTATATGCTGGTATGTATTCTTCAACTTGTTTATAAAAACAAAGTTTCTAAATTCATCTCACTCATATTCCATACTATTAATATGATACAACATGCAACTGCAGTATAACCAGCTTAGTTGATGTTTGCAACCCATGTACACACTACTGCACATCATGAGATATTCCCTTGTATCCTCAATAATCAAATCATGAAAGAAAATTTATATATACTATGGGTTTACCTTAATTTCTATCTTTGAAAATGAAGACATATCAATGATGCCTACACCTTCTGTGCAAGCCAAATATTCTTCACGCATGAAATCAAAAAACTTTGGCTTATAAAAGCTTCCGGGTGGCATCTGAGGCAAGGGATCACCTCCTATGAACAGGAAATTCATATAGAAAGGACATACAAATTTTATGACTCTTAACCATAAAAACTTGTACACCATTAACAGGACCCACCTTTATATGTAGAATCAAAGTACAGGGGTCGCTCATAAGCCATCCTTGTCCCAAATACTGCACCCCGCTTTTCCAATACACTGTACAAGGGAGAGCATCGCAGCTTGCGAGCATACTTGTACTCACACTGGTGTGGATACAGAATTGAGTAGTGCCTGAAATTAAACATCTCTGCACGTATCACATTCAGTAATGTATATATGTATTGGAAATAAACATAAAAGTAATTCAGAAAGTTTCGAACTGTCCGCAGAAGCTTCAGAGGAACCACACTTCATCAAAATTTATGCTTTATGATGACACAAGAAGAAGAAGAAGAAGAAGAAGAAGAAGAAGAAGAAGAAGAAGAAGAAGAAGAAGAAGAAGAAGAAGAAGAAGAAGAAGAAGAAGAAGAAGAAGAAGAAGAATAAGAAGAAGAAGAAGAAGAAGAAGAAGAAGAAGAAGAAGAAGAAGAACCCCCAGAGCTTTACACTACAATGCACAAATATTGAAGTATTTATACAATTTTTGTTTCAAACCTTTTTGTATATTTACAGTATTTATGTGATCTGGAAATAAAAGCATTGAGAACAATTTCACAGGGCAGAAACTAAAAGGTCAAGATAACCTCTTAAATTTACTTCCTTGGAAGAAAACTCCTACTATGTGTGGAAAAATTTTAACCAAGCTGCCTAAGCTGCAAAAATTATGTGTGGCGGGGGATTCAAAATCTGGTCACACGGACCTGCTTTAATTCGTTGAAGCACCTCTGTTACTCTTCCTTTAACAGCACATTTAGTTCCGTCATTTCATATGATTGTTGGCACATCTAGAAATATCTTTCCATTTAGGATTCCTTTTGTTTGAGTGACTTAAATATAAGTAGAATACCAAAGGCTGCATTCTGATTTCCATTATGACAGATGAAATTGTATAACTCAAGCTTAACAGTACCTGCCAACTACTTCCCTAACACGCTGCAGGAGGTACTGTCTATTATTGTGCAGATCCAGGAAACGTTGAACACTAAATGGTATTAACTCAGTTGTTGGCACACCTTCAATAATCCACTCTGCCACAGCTTTACCAATTCCACCAGCTCCTTGCAGGGAATTACCATTCATCCCCACAGACACAAAGTAATTGGTTACCTAGAAACCAAACACATTTCCACTACATATATAAGAAGCATCTATTCGGATGCATAGTGAAGACTGAAACTAGAGCATCTTACTGCCTAATATGCTGAAATTCTGCCACGTCAATACCTCTGGTGTCTCTCCTAGGATCCACCGCCCATCAGGGGTGAAATTGTCTGGACAGTTTGTGAGCACTGGATTATGGACATCTTTCAATATGGGTAAACGGTGTACAGATTTTTCCCAAAGTGGCACTGGAAAGATGCATATCATGTCACATTTATGCAAGAATATTATGAGCATTACACTTTTCCAAGCAGATGTCAAAAGGAACACAGCTGTACTGAGATGGATATCCAGAAGGATTACCCAAGACCAGAGAGATTCAACATGTAAATTAATGCTGCTGTGCATGAAATTGTAATAAATCTTGGTTTGAGACATCCCATTCTGTATATGCAAGGATCAAACATAACAGCAAATAGCCTAACACAACACTTTATTAAGGTATAATGAAATTTGTACTTTGCTACATGTTTCTGCTTAATTACAAGCCACCTTCAGGCCAATTATAATCACAATATATTAATCACAAAGGAGTTATTAATCACCATCAACACAACTATTCATTATGTTATATAGATGAGTTATATGGCTACATGTTTCAACCATTAAGTGGTCATTCTGAGGCCACTAAAATACATAAAATTAAAATTACAATCATGGTTTGAATTTTATATATATCAATGGCCCGAGGATTACCACTTAGCGGTTGAAACATGTAGTCGTGTAAGTCATCTGTATAACAGAATAAATAGTCATGCTGATGGTGATTGATAACTGCCCTGTAACATACAGAATACAATGGGATGTCCATGGTCACTATAAAATTATTGTATAAAACAAGGTGTTGAGAACTGAACTCCCTTTACATTAAGTGTATTACTTGTAACACTGAAAAGTTATTTTCACATTGCTTTAATATGTAATATATTTTATAAGGATGAGAAAATTCAGGTTTTATTTGGACCTTTAGCTTACAAAATGTAATAAATATAATTCACTTAATGACATGCTGCACACAGGAAATTCAAAATAATTTAAACCACACCATCTACTTCCCTCAGAATTTAAAATACCATCTCCTAAGTGTTAAGTGACCAATAAATGTAACATAGCAGAACAATTCACATTGCTTCACAATATCATGGATTAAAAACCATGAAACTTTATGAAGTCTACATACCTTTTATTACATGTATTTGCAACTGAATGTCAGTTTATAATACTGTACTACTCCTAGAGCTGGTGCACAGACTGTGACACAGTTAAAGGCGTCATTGAAATACAATACCTACAGGAATTTTCATTGTATCAGTAAAATCAGAAAAGTCATTTAATGATTGATGTGTCATTTGCTCAGCTGAATGACAGCTAAGAGAATGATGTGTGCAGTCATGAGCCTCCTTCATACACACAACCTCATCCAGTCAAGATTCCTGCAAGTAACTAAAGCTAGAAACTGACTAATATGATTCCAATCCTGTGGGAGCTTATTCTTCCAGTCTTCAGGTATGCCTGACCCACCAAAGGCCGGTTTAGCTTCAAGCTCAAATGCACCAACCATGAAGCCACCCTCCCACTCACGAACATACGTGTGTGAGTCATAATCTCTGACACATGGTAGGCGTGGATCAAGCTCTGGTTCAAAACAGGGAGTGGTAATGTAGAAGTGCTCGGCTGGAATAGCTGGCACTCGAACTTTTGGAGAACACTTCAAACCCAGATCCCGTGCCCACTGGAAACAAAAACATCACAGTCTAAATTATGCAAAAAATAAAATACAGTATGTGTATGATCTACACCAACATGATGCAGCTGATTTACATATGCATTTAAAAACCAGATAAATGGAAATATTACAAAAATTAAATAGATGCATATGGTTTTGCAACATATCTAAAACTTACTGCCTGATAGTTTTTCTTAGAATACCAGGAGTTATTTTCACTATTAAGACAAAAGCAGAAGAAGGAATTATGAAAAAGCTAAAGTTGTCCCTGTGCTTAATCAAACACCATGCATTGAGTGTATATGGGCAAGCAGCGGTATAGCTCCACACATTCTTAACCACTGCACTAGATGGAGGTGAGCAGACAGCTTCATGCCCCAGGGCCTTTACTAGCTGTACTCACTGCATATGAAGCTGGGTGGGTCCCAGAGCCAGTCTATATGCTTGGAAGAATAAGTTACAATTCAACACAATTAATACAGGTAACAATAAACAGCATACCCACAAAATATGTACAGAAAAATATTCTGAATGTGGCTGGCACAGGCCTGACACCCCTGAAAAGAAATGTCTGTCCCTCTCAGCAAAAAACAGTTCAACTTTCTCAAAACTTCATAATGAACACAGAATTCCTGGACACTGTCAAGAAAACTATCATATTTCTTGAAGCAGCTCTATTTACAGCGCTGCGTAACATGTTCAGACAACTGCTGAATGATGTTCTTGACAAGAATAAAAGAACAGCAGAAATCAATATTCATTATGAAAAAAGTACAATGTACCACCTCAGGTGGGCCACTTTATTTGTCCATGGTATCATGACAGCCCTGGGTCTAGAAACTGTACAACCCACCTGACAGACGTAAATTTCATTCTTTTGTACACAACTCTTTCTTCAAAATGTACCTTTGTTCTTAATCATTATGTCCTAAAATGAATGCAAAGTTTGAAGATACCAATCAACCTATCCACCCACCATCATCACCAATTTTGAGTTCTCACTTCCAGTTTAATTTTAAAGAATGTCAAAGCACAACTTTAAAATTCCGTCATCAGATGCATTATTCAGTACATACAGGATACGACAGATTAAAACTGTCAAATTTCATGCTTTTGTTCACAACCCACTGCAATGCAAATACAGAAGGCAGGCTCCTGGCTATTTTGCTGACATATTTCTGGTAGCCTAGTCAGTGCAGTTACTTATGGAAAAATATTTCAAGATGTTTAACCAATGTGGCATGGGTAATATACGCTGTGTGACTTTCAGTGTTAAGAGATATCACAATGAAGTTTGTGCAAATGAAAGCTTTGTTATAATTCCCTATTAGGTCCTGGGCCTCTTGCATAAATATCATATAGTCTAATATAAACTAGGTTTAATTAGGAAATACTGGAAGTGTTTTTGTAAATGTCAAAACTGGAGTGTAACTTTGGATCATAACATGTGCAGAAACTTGTCAGGGTTCTCCCAAACCACTCCTGTACCCTTACACTTCCAACACCACTGAGTATCCTTATTTACATGTGGGTATGTACGTGTGTATGTGCAAGTAGCCCTTGTTTTATGCACTAGTTATGTTCCTGGGAAAGGGGGTGTAAATGAAAAAAGCAGGAACCAAACATGAGGTTCCATAAGAAATAACAGGACAGACAGAGGTTAGGAGCAAGTGTACCAATTACAGCCTCTTCATACATAATATACAAAACACACACACACACACATACTGTACATATACTAATCACATTATTATTGAGTTACTGATATTCATATGAACATAAACAATCAACATTCATTTTTAGCCTGTATAAATTGCAAAGGAATTGTAACAGCTTGCATCATTTACATTAGGTCCTGGATGACATGGCTTCAGGAAGCTGCGTTAGAGATGAAGGAGGGGGTCACGTGGGTCAGATGATGTTGAGCTGGCAATAGCGACAGAAGCTGTGTTAGTTATCACAGGAGGAACAGTTCCTGATTTGGCATTTCCTTTAAGTTTGTCAGCATTATCACAAATTGTACATCCAGTAGGCAAACAGCATGGCAGAAATTAGCACTGCATTCACCTTTTCCAAGCCAATTTATTATGTCTAATTCCTCACCAATACAGACTGCCTTTCACTGTTTTTATTGGGGTCGCACTAGCAGATGTAGATTTACACTTCTCCCTCATTTAACAAAAAGAAAACAGACTTAAAAGCAAACAAGCGCATCACATAATATCAATCTAATGACAAAATGAGGGCACAATGACTGATGCAGTTTAGACAGAGTGCACTGCCCCCACACTTGCCCTACGTCATCAGTTCCATACACTGTCGGTAGTGTTGTAGTGTGCAGCCAGCCAAAGGATGTTAAACCACAAATGAGAAGGCAAAATGAAGAAGTAGTGTAAACTGGCAAGGGATATTAAAGCAAAACGGCATAAAACAGGGTTACCTGTGTGGATGTGTGTACCTAAAACAGACAACAAACTGCAATATAAGAAACACGTAGCAGTAAAACATCTGTATGTTAATCAATACCTTCGTAACAGAATGCACAACACTTTTTGTTGGTGAATATCAGCCAAATATTACAACAAGATTTCTGTGAGAATTAAGAGGAAACATTTGGATGAAATATCAACAAAAAATACTTTACTCCACAATATTTCCAAAAACTACCATTTCCTTACCATGCCAGCACAGTTGACAAAATACTCGCAGAAAACAGTACCAATGTTGGTCTCCACACCTTTTATGTGGGCATTCTCTGTCAAGACCTGTAGCACTTGGCAGTTCTCCACATAGCGTGCACCTACAGAAAATGTACTTCAAATAAGAAAATGACTTCTTGAACTCACATAGTCATCATTACAAAATTTTAACTGGATTGTACAAACCTCCTTCCTTGGCAAGTTTTGCTAATGCTTTACATACAGCCTGAGGTTTAGCTACAGCATCCTCAGGTACCCATATGGCACCTTCCAAATCTTCAGTTCTCAAATATGGGTGAAAATCCTTCAGTTCCTTGCTTCCAAGCACCTGTGAATTAAACCCTCTTAGTTGAATCTTACCCATTTACATAAGCATTAGCTTTGAAAACTGCATTGAAATATATTAATGTGGCCAAATCAAGCTTCACCTGCCACCAAATTTCAATTTTTTTTGGAGAAATACAAAAGTATATAAACAAATACAAGGAAAAACAAAGTTTGTTTTTAACTTCACTAAGACAATTACATCTTTCTGATAGCAAATTATGTAACTACATCAAAGCATCATCCAAGTAAAGGGCCAAGAACAGTGTCACTATCTTCTAGGATACATTAAAAGTACCTCTGCTTGCTTCCATATGAAAAGAATCATTGCACATCACTGCTGTTAATATAGTTTTGCTATGGAAATGTTTCAGTTCATGTCAGTGTGCTTCTTACCTGACAATGCAGACCTGTAGCCTGGTGATAGGCCATACGTCGTTTTAAGGCAATTAAGCGATCTTTTGTCTGGGCCAAATTTAAACTGCCGCTCTGTTTAAATCCTGAATCCATGAAATTAAGACATCATTAAGTCCAGGTACCACAAATTAAAAGAGCTTCTATATAACTATGGATAATATAAATAATTATTGAAACTGTGAAAAGGACGGTCCTTATTTATCATTATACTCATACTTGAATCTGAACATACCTATGTCGTAGCCAAGTTCTTGTAATCTTCTATACAGATTGATGCTATACATGATCAGATTTCTATCTGCTATTGGTTTGAAAAGACCTAGAGTACCGGAACCAAAATGTGAAGTGCCACTGCCAATTCTGAAACATAAAATTAAAATATGTTGCAAATTGTATGATAAAGCCCACAATCCACAATGCCTATAACATTCAATCCCTAAGGAGTCTTACCTAACAGCTTGACAGTTTCCCACAATGTATTTTTTGTTATTATAAAGGTATTATTCATAATCCCGAACCATACTTCATTCATTGTCTAGTCAGAACAAGCCAAACTGCAGCTGGAAGTATGGTACACACTATATGCTAATTACCCGTCAGACACACAAAGAAACATGGATACATCTGCCACATATTACTGGTAGAGTCTCATGCCACTATACAAAGAGTTATGTTTTGGATTTTCATGGCAATGAATATTAAGATTACAGTGCTATGGCACATGATGATGTAATTTGGTAAATACGTATAATGCTTCAGAAAAACCTCCTGCTCCTGTGTTCACGACAGAAGGGTGAGCCCAGTGTGGAAAGATGACAACAGGATATCAAGAAGAATATCTAATTCCTCATGAAGACAGAACAAGATGGCCATTGTCCCTTCCTTGATATTGATATAAACAGACCTGATGGTTCAATAGGCAATGAGATGTATTGCAAACCTACACTCACTAACCTCTATCTGAACTCTCCCCAACAACTAGCACCCATCCAACATGCATGCTGTGTTTCAGAAACCTTATGACCAGGAAAATCTTATGCTGAGTTGGGTGTTCTCATAAGTATTTTCAGACAGAATAGTCACAGCAACTAGCAGATACTCTGGGCTTTCAGTTAACATGAGACGTGTACTGCATGCACAGAGAATCTTGCTTCAGTTATTTTTCTATCTTTCACCAGTTCGACCTTCAACGGCATTAACAAGGCACAAAATCAAGTATGTGGCACTCCCAAATAGGAATATTTATAATTTTATAACACAATGTGACCATGTATGCATAATAATATAAAAGTACCAACAATATACACTACAAAAGAATTTATTTATTAATTAAAGGCCCAACATGCTTCAGCTAGCCACCATCACCGTATCATGTGATGGTATAACATTCCTGATGATACCAGCAACCTGAAAAGCATTGGGTGTGTAATTAATAAATATATTCTTTTGTACTGTTATGTTATTAGGAATAGTTACAATTTCCTTTGACCTGTGAAGGATGACCAAGACTTAAGGACACAGTGCATGTATAACATGCCTCTGCCTGTGGTCAAATTTACATTGGACAGACAAGATATTATTCAGACAACAAAGAGCACCATAACATCAGTCATTAGGACCCACTGATAACTGTTCTTATCAAGAAAACCTTCCCTCATTCTCTGCCTTTCCTTCTGTTCTATCTGTTTCACATCCACTTCTTTCCCCTCATTCTCTTTTTATTAAATGTTTCATTTTTCTTTATTCTTTAACCTTGTTTTCTCATAACGCTTATTCTTCTCCCTGCCATCACAACATCCCTGTTTATGGCCACTGGTTATGTGTTCCCTTCATCCCATGTTTTTCCTGCTTTCTCCTTTTTATTTATTAATTCATTCCATTTTGCATTTATTTATCGTTTTTTTACCCCTTTACCCACCACCCTTTGTATGCTCCGTCTTTGCTTCTCAGTGACAAAATGACCCTCTCCTGGGCCACTAATTCCTGCTCAAGGCCCTCATCCTGGTAATCCCTTCCCTATGTCACGTATTATCTTTCCAAACTTGGCTCATTTTTCTTCCCTGATGATGAATACAGTAGATTCCTCTGAAGGACTGGTGTCTACCTACCAAGCTAAACAGCATCACATCCCAGAAATACACAACCTCATTTAAGAAAAAATCAACTAGATTATCAAATAATGCAAAATAACCTCACTTTTTCTGTTCAAGCACTAGGATGTCATTCCATCCATTTTGTACCAAATGATAAGCAACAGAATTGGCTACTGTTCCTGCACCGCATATAACAACTTGAGCTTGCTTTGGTAAAACAGTTTCAGTGCCCATGGTAAAAGTGGAATATTGCCTCTTATTGTTACACAGTTCTCTATGTATTTTCGAATCAGTCTCCTTATATGCATAATTTTTGTAGCTATTTGAAGACTGCCTGTCCATATTCTGACGCCACGCAGTCGTTCTTGCAGAATTCACTGCAGTCGTTACTAAAGAACATCGAGCCAACATCATGGTTTCTGTAACAACGAAAATACATAATAATACATCAACACTGGAAGGCCGCAATTAATACAACGGCAGTTTCCGCCAAACACCACTTACTTGAAAAAATATATGCTGATGATACGTGACAACACTTAGTTTCTCAATGTGACACTGCTTTTGTCCTCTACAATGCACAATGACCACATAATTAAAGAAGACCACATGCAGGTCCTCGATACCATCTTCCTTCACGCAATTAAACTTCCCTTTCATATTACTACAATGCTTGTCTTTCCCTAATACTATCACAACCAATACTAGATGATCTGTGATTATACCCAGCCTCCCCCATCTTGTCGCACGCCGCTCTGAACTCTAATCCATGGCTCTGAACACGGATTGGCTGTGAAAGACATCGCAATACAACAGAGATCAGCTGAGCATACACGTTAATGTGACTTACGTAGTTACAAATTCTTTCACTGCTTACCTTCTTAAAACGTACAGTATCAACAAACTGTTCGATCTTTATCACAACCACACTTCTATCTGGTTCCATTTGAATTGTAATGCTCTTATACCATGGAAACAAATTGTTATTATATACATACACGAACATACAACTGGCCCCACAGCCCTGGCCGAAGCCAGTTCCAATTGCGGCTTGTGTCCATGTTGGCGGCACGGGGGGGGGGGGGAAGGTGAGATAAAAGGAGAAGCGTAGGCGTGACGGGGAGTAGATATGGGAGATAAGATGGGGAGGAAGGTCGTGTAGGGCGTAAGGCCCAATGTTTAAAATGTGATAAAGCCTGTGTAGTAATTACAGCTTGTGAAAGACTGAAGCGTAACGATAAAATGACTACCTGGAGGGACAAGGTAACTGTGATAGTTTGGATGACTCCGAACAGGGTCTTCTTAAGTACTTGTATCTTTTACGCAGTAATTTTGATGTGGACTCCGATACTTTCAACCTTACGTAAAATATTTTAACATTGTCATAGGAACTTAATGTAAGAGATTAGTTGCTACGTATCTTCCAGAGTACCTGCAATTTGCAAAACAGTTTTTACAGTTAAAAGTTTTTCATAATCTTAGTGCCATTTACATGTGTCAAGTACGACCTCTCTGGTTCTCTGCCAGTTATGTAATTGTGGGTATTTGTATGTCAAAAGGAATGTCTCATTATGCAGTAGTCTATACGAACGGATGAAATTTATGTATGTGCGCTTGAGTAGGGAGCCATAGTTCAGTCGGTGACCAGGTATGGGCTGGACAGAGGGGGAAAGGAGTTTCTTCTCTTCTCCAAATTTCCGACCGGCTGTAAGATCCACGCACCATCCCATTAAATTGGTACTGGGTGGTGTTTTCCCAGGAGGCAAAGCAGCCGGGGCCAGAAGCTGACAACTTACCTCCATCTGACAGCAAGGTTAATGTGTGGAGCTGTATCTCCATTCCCCCATTTGCCTTCATGGCATAGTTAAGCACAGAGATATCTTTATCTGTATCTTGTATGCACATGAAATAGTTGACAAAAAATAATGCAGTACTTAGTTGTCTGTATGAAAGAAAACTTGAGCGCAATGTAAAAATAATGATAATCAGCAGTTCTGTTACCAATACTTTACACTTGTCTTGTTTCAGTATACTGCAGGGTTTTTAAGCAATGGAGATGAAACCACGGCAAAAGCATTAATGCATACAATATTTACGACAAAGACAATCTATCGACCACTACCAGGTTTTGAAAGTCCTTCTGCAGATACTCAAGATAGGCTATCTGTTGGAGTGGATTGTGACGAAGTATATCCTAACATTTATATTGGTGATGTGTAAGTTCTTTGTAATATGTGTTAGTATTTTGTTATACATATTGTCAGGGAACAAGCCATTTTATTTTATGTGCCAATTTATTTTCAGTGGAGCTGCAAAGAACAAACAGTACCTTAGGAAGATCGGGATCACACATGTCCTAAACACAGCGGAAGGAAACAAATTTGGAATGGTGAATACAAGCAAAGAATACTACAGGGATACTAATATCAAGTATATGGGCGTTCAATTATTAGATCTGCCAGTAACCAATATTAGCGCACATTTTGCAGAAACAGCTGACTTCATTGAAAGTGGTGTGAAAAGTGGAGGTAACTATTACAAGTTTCCAATTTGTATTAAACGAGTTGAGGTGAGCTCTGTAACATTGTATCAGTTGCATTTTGTGTAACATGTTTTCATGAAATTAGTTAGGTGCGCCATATTTCACAGCATTAACATTGTTTTACTAAATATTGTTCTGTAAGTTTCTTTTCAAACTTGTGCTTTCTGTGGGAGCTAGGATAGCATAGTTGACATAGTGACTAAGCTATAGGCTTGACAACTGAAGAATTGTGTTTTGATTCACAACAGGGGTAAGAAATTGTTCTCTTCTTGGAAGCGTCCAGCACCCTGTTCAGTGGGTACTGGGGACTCTTCCCGTGGGGGTACATGTATGACAAATATTGTTAGGGTGATCACATGAGATGGGCAGGCATGTGGCATGCATTAGGGAGAAGGGAGATGCTTGTAAGATATTGGTGGGGAAACCTGAAAGAAAGAGCCCACTTGGAAGATGTAGGTACAGGTAGGTGGATAATATTAGAAGGGATTTTAAAGAAATGGGGTGGGAGGACATGGATTGGATTCTTGTGGCTCAGGATAAGATAAGGACATGTGGCAGGCTGTTGTGAGTACAGTAATGAACATTTGGGTTCTGTAAAGTGCAGGGAATTTCTCAACTAGGTAAGAAACTAATAGCTTTTCAAGAAGGGCTGTTCTCTGTGTAGTTAGTTGTTGGTGAGTCTTGCCTAATCTTAAGGTTGTTCAGTCTTTTTGATTTGCATAAATTTGTAGAAAATTCACAGAGATGAATTAACACTGCAATGTATGCATTACATTTGTTATGGTTAGTGGTAATTTTAAAGTGATAATACTCAGTGCCTATAAAAGCTGTTATTACAAAATGTGTATATATTAACCTTCAACAGCCAGGGGTGGACATTTAAATGTTAGCGCACCCTTTATGTGCAATGTAAATATTAAATGAACCAAAAAGATAAAATTATGAAACACTCGTACATTACATTTTGTGGGAAAAAGAACTGAGATTGTGCAGCATGTTTCAAAAGTGCAGTAAATATTGTTGTGGCCTAAATATATAAAATTCATGTCTTGCAGTCCAGCTGTATGCGTGGGATGGTAGGTTGTTAAAGGTTAAAACTGCAAGACAGTTGTCCGTCTGGTAAATAATTTGCCAGTTGCTTTGCAGTGTGGTACATGCAGTAAAATTAAAGACATGTCAAAGTTAAAGATATGTCTGTTGTAAATTGTTAGTAAGGGCTTCTTATGCGTGAGGAAAGTTACATTGGCATGGTGGTTCTATGTTCCAGGCAAAGTGTTAGTGCACTGTGTAATGGGAATGTCTAGATCTAGTACCTGTGTCTTATCATACCTGATGATCAAAGAGGGTCTTACCGCTACTGAAGCAGTCAGAAGAGTCCGACTTCATCGTGATATTCGCCCTAACGATGGCTTTCTTCACCAGTTGGCAGAATTAGACAACAAACTAAGACGAGAAAGGAGCCGTATCGCGAGTCTCTGATAACGGAATGAAGAGTGGTGTTCAAATCCTAATAATACACATGCAAAAATAAAACTTTATTAACCACAGAAAAATTAATATGTAATCCATAACACATATCATAAGTGCAGTAGCATTTGCATGCTCTTCCATTAAGTTTACTTGAAGATAACACCCCATGAGCCAAGAAATTGGCTGGTTTGTAATAAAAATTCATTCACCCATGAGAAAGCATAAGCTTGTCCTCAATTTATTTAACCTTTGAGGCAGTCTTGTCCCCATAATGGTACTACACTTGTATCTAAAGGTCTTTAACTAGGTATCTTGACAGTAGATAGTTGATTATATAATGATAACATGGTGACTTATTTATTAACATTTCAGTGCTAAGAATATTTATTTCCTTTCATAAAACAGTAACTTCAGAGAACTGTTAATGGTGGCCAGAATTACAGCTATAAGGAGCATAGTACACCTGTGTGCCTAAGCATTTACCATTCAAATAATAATGGGCAGACAGCCAGATTATGACCGTCCCGAAGTTTCCGTTCGTATAAGTGAATAATGAATTGACTTGCCACAGAAGTATTTAAGTCTGAGATGAGAGCACCAATTTCTTTTACAAACTGCAAAATAATTTACAGCATTTATAGCCTACAGCTTGTACAGTATTCAAATTCTCTTAAAATATACTCATTCTGTATTCATATAAAGATGTGCCTGTACATGTAATTTATAGTATCTCATGAATTGTGATAGGGTGGTTAAGTACAACAAGCATTATAGGCTCATCAAACGTTATTGTACAAATGTTAAAGTCACCTGTTCCAGTGTATGTCACACTAAGATACATGCTGGTATAAGTTCTGAAAAAACACTTTATTAAATTGGTAGGATGTAACAGTGAGGTTTGTCAGTTCCTTAATAAATACCAACTTTTAAATAAAAACAACTGCATATATTTATTTATCCTTGTGTAGATAAGTAATTTCTGTATTTTACAGCCTCATTTACAATATCTACAAATATTAATGCTGTTTCCAAATAAAAAAAAAGGTAAAGGGATCCCTATACAGGCCTCAGGCCCAAGAGGAGTAGATGTATAGCTCTACCCTTTTGTTAACCTCAGTGCTAGACGTGAGTGGGTGGTCAACACCACACCCTGGCCTCTTTACACCCAGGAAAGACCCAGTACCCATTGTAGAGGAGGCTGGGTGGGCCCCAGGGATGGTCTGGATGGATCTTGCCCGTCCCGGGATTTGATCCCTGGACCGTCCAGCCCATAGTGATTCGCAACACTGACTACGCTATCCCGGCTCACTGTTTTCAAGTAGTGTATATTAATACATGCTATTCTTGTATCAATGGACATCCTCCTCTGCAAGACCTCGTATCAGTATTTACAGAATACAGTTTTGTACAAGACATGAAATTCTGTTTTACTCACACATATACTTACAAAACATCTGAAAATACATCTAGATTTAATACACAAGAATGCATCATACTGTTGTGAATGCAGAGCTTCACTTTGCAGGCAAAATTATATGACGTACATATTCATTCTGAGCCAATAAGGCCTTATATTATCAAGACATCTGAAGGGTTTACAGAAAAAGCCACACAACCTTAAGATCTTGGCATAAACAGAATGGACCTAATCATGTGAGGATTTTTGCATAAAGGGAAGCAACCAACTTAAATTCACCTATTTTGACAAATGACATTAAAAAAATAGCATGACAACTATGCATACCCCTTAAAAGAGTTCTAATGGCAGTAATCATAGTGCTGTGTATCACAGACACTACTGTGCATTACACACATAAGACATGTCCTCATGTGAGTGTTAAAGGAATGTAATTTAATTTTAATGTGCTAAACTAATTCAGTTACATTTCAAGTATTAGGACTCGCAGTGCAGACTGTGTGCTGGAATTGAATTAGGCAGGAAGGAGGGAAGTACACTATTATTTGTGCAGTGGAAGGATGTGAGAAGATAAGGAAACCAGTACAGTATGTCCTTACCGTACTAGTGCCTTTGCCTGCTAATATGCTTCTGCAGTTTTGTGTTTTATTGTGTTATTAAACCTTCAAATAATTCCATAATAATGAATGAAAAAGATGAGAACCACCTGACAAATGGTAAGAAAGAATGAGGAGCAAAGACAGTATGGAAGTCAGTAAGTCTCAAACAAAATTTGTGATTCACTGTTATGAAGGAAACAAAACAATGTGACACTGTACCACAGGAATCCAAGAATCTCGTGGTCTCCAACCTTTTCATCTCAACTGGCCACACCCCTTATTCTTGGCTGGTTTGCAGGCCGCAAGTGGAAAAATAACAGTAAGTGGTATACCTAATGGCCTAAATTGTTGTGTAATTCTTATAGTATATGCATGATGTATAAATGTGGCCACGGGCTGCATAATACAACCTGGTGCGCCAGGTGTTGGAGACCCATGCTCTACACCCAGGAATATTCATAATACTGCAGAAAAAATTAGATGTAGGTGTGCAGCTGCTATTAGAGTATAAAACATAATGGAAACAGTGGAGAGTTTGAGGATTATCACAAAAAGAAATGTGGACTTCCAAGGTTCTTCTTCTTACTGATATGTGCCCCGGTAATCAAGAGCACTCAGTAGATCTCCCTGAAAACAATGGTTGTCTTTGCCCCACTTAATGCATCCCCATTACTACAGCTGACAGATCAAGGAATCGTAGCCACTTTCATGGCCCACTCTTCATACAGAACACTGCATAATTAGCAACTAATGGGAAAACGAATTTTGGCAACAATGTTGATATAATAGACGGCATTTATATTATGGAAGCATGCAGATATGTGGAGCATTATGTGTGCATGGTGTGGTGTAGTAAGAATTCTTGCCACACGTCATGAATGACAGGGAATATGAGCTGTCACTGACAATGGAACAGCTAAACATTCAGAGTGCTACCTTACCAAAGCAGGCTAGTTTTAATGATGCGGAAGTAAAGGATGTTATAAGTTTCTGGAGTATCATGATGATGTATCAAATGATGAATTAAAACTACTTGAAGAGCTTGGCCGTATTAAAATACATGGTAATGATGATGATGATGGAACAAAAATCTGGCAATTGACAACATTTTGTAAAACAGTCTAGCAAAAACCGAAGGTTTGAAAGAACTTGAAAATAATGAATGTAACCAGACTACAGGGAAAAAAACATGATGGATGGTCAAACAAAATTCGGCTCATTATTAACTCCTCACGATATGCCATAGGTTGAGACACAACTGAAGACAGACAATTTTTTAACCAGCAAAACAAACGAATGTATCTGGCGATGATTTATGATCAACTTTGATGGCCACACGGCCATACTTGCAGGACACAGTACTGCTGATCTTTTGACCGATTAAATCCCCTTCTCATCCACTGCAATCACTTGCTTCGTCAATCTGTTCACTGGATTACAAAGGTCCTCCAATGGGAACATTGGCCCATTTCGGCCGAAACATGTAAGAAAATTTCCCATATATATAATAAACATCCTTGGTTGTGACTGACAGTGTATTTTCATTGCTATCATCATCATCATCATCATCATCATCATTATCACTTTCATCGCAATGGTATGAAGCAAGTCAAGAAAAGTGAAGCGTATCCATCAACTATGTGCTTCCATTTTCACTTGTAAATTGCTCTTATGATGCCTTAGAGACTGTCAGTATTCAATTCTTCACCTTAACCTGGGACAATGGTGTCTGGTTAGGGAATGGATGACTTCTGTGTTACTGCAGTTAATGGCAAAGACAAGCTGCAGTGCAGTGGAGTGAGTTATATTTGACCTTTACCATCTGGGGAATTCTGTATCTCACAGTCTGACAGGCCTGGCAGCCATATTCTAACTTCTTTTTGGTGGGGGAGGATAATGGTCTTAATGGTATCAGCATTTAAAAAATGCACAGGCAGTAAATGTTAAACTCTGCAGCTGATAAACATCCCAGGTCTCTGCACTTTAGGGGCATGCATTTTATTACCATTACAGAAGAGTTCTTTATGGCTAACCAGGCTACAGCCCTTTCAAATGACATTCACTCGTACTATTATTTAGTTTGTCAGTTATAACTAAACATGATTATTTTATATTAGGTGGTACTTTATGAGGGGAGATCCACTAACTTGTGGCCCCATTTATTATTTAATACCTTCCTATTAATCAGCAAGATCTGTTGTAGGCTTTCTCCCATTTTCACTCCGTACTCTTTTTCATTTTTCGAAAAAACTAAAATGACAGAAGCGGTCCTAATAAATGCACATGTGTGTGTGCATGACATTGTCTAATTAATTATCTGCCAAACAAGAAAAATATTCTAAACTTAACTAAATGCAGCAATTATTTTGCATCAGATGCTTCTATCTTCTGTAGGGGTAATGTGCTGCTACTGAGAAAATGAAATCATAAATTTGAAATTTGATGGTAATCATTTAAGGAAAGTCTACAGTCCTAGAAATAACACAAATATCCAGGTTAACCAAAGCCATCTTTACAGCATAAAAGAGTATTTTATACGCAGAACAACAGGACATCCTCATTAATATACATCTAGTATTTACAGTAAACAAACAAATTCTTGAAATGAACAATTATGAAATCAGTGTACAGTAAGAGCTTATCAGATCTTATTCAGGAAGGGACATTTTGGTACTCTGTGGTGTAATTTTTTCCACAGTATTATGTGTTGCATTATTCACTTATATGTAATATCTATGAAAATAATAAATACTAAATAGGATATTCATGGCAACAAACAATATAACCAATAACAATGAATGAAAGGAGTAAGACACTGGAAGGCATTTAGGAAAAGAATGTCATCAATGTTATTTCTTGAAATCACACTTCAAATACTTCGGTAACAATAATACTAACTTGTTAATGCTGTTCTGGAACAATCCATATTAGCTCAATCAGAGCAGTTTTATTCTTTTACTGTGGTGGCACTACAAGCAACTGGGTGTCATCATTGTTTGAGAGGTATGACAACAGACTCGTTGATGATGTGACACTCTCTCTACTTGGAGATCCAGATGTTGAGGTGGAAGTAGATGAAAAAAGAGGAGAAGAATAATTTCCTTCATCTCCAGCTTGCACATCTTGTTGAAGGTCAACCAGGCATGTGTCATACAATTCAACACGAGTAGGAAGAACTCTGTGTTCTCTGGATATCATACTAAGTGCTGTATTGGTAGATACAGTACTGTGGTTTGAGTTTGTAGACTTGTTTTCATTTGTTGCATGATCAGAAACAATAATGGATTCGCGCCGCTGTGCAGCTAATGATGTTTCCCGGGTACTTGAAATGGGAATGGATGGAGTGTGACCGGAACTGTGCAATGGAGAAAAGTCTGAATAATGTGATGGTCTGTGCCTAGAGGAAGCTGTTCCTGGCAATACAGGATCAGCTACAGTAGGAGAGATACCACTACTGACAGAATTTCTCTGTGATCTTCTCCGCCCACTTGAATATCTCTGTGAGGATCGTCTACTACTGTGATGGTGTCGTATGTTTGGGATATGATGCTCTGGAGTTGCGAGGGTAAATGCTCGACAATTACCTGGTGCAGCGATACGCTGTAGTTGCTGGCACTCACTTACTGCAACTGTGTAAGCAGGCGGTGGTTCACGGTGAAAGAAATCATCTGGATGAGGGACTGACCTCAGTCCACTAGAAATGTGACTGATGTCATCACGATGGATCCTATAATTATTAGATACAGCAAGACGAAGGCTGTAAAGACGACACATACAACCAACTGCAATGACCAGCAGTAATCCACAGATCAGTGAACCTATGATGGCTGCTGTAATGATGGACAGCTGTAAAGAGAGAGAGAGAAAAAAAAACACTGCAATGGATGATTTGTGGAACACTTTGACACTGTCACGTTCTGTAATCTGCCATGTTAAATACCATGATTTAAAATACTATTACTTTAATTCATCACAACCGACCATGTATTATTACAGTCTCCCATCTTATCAAACAACAGAAATATCAGTGTTCTGGAAGATTACCACAACACTACAAACAATTATGATAACCCCTGAAAAAAGCTCTTTGAGCCAGACATATGTCACATGATGAAGATGCCATTTGCGAGAAGGAACACTGTAAACTGACTTGAAATGCTGCATGGTATTAATGCAGATATAAATAAGACAGACCAACGTAGAGAGGTTCAATAATAATATTCTCATGAACCATACAGAATACTAAAAACAACAGTTATTTAAATCGCGGCTCCATTACATACAACTTAAATCTATGCAAGATTTGAGATTCTTACAGCAGTATCGCTGAGGATTCATGTCTTCTGTGATGTGATACTGTGCTGGGTGAGTGATTCCAAATTTTCCAAAGGAATGTAGGACTCCCATCATTTTCAAGGGTTAAGCAGTCCAGCAAGAATGGACTGCTTAACCCTTGAATATGAAGGCATTAACAAAGTTCCTTCAGAACGTCAGCACTCACTCACCCAATGACAAAACGTCACATCCTAGAAGACCTGGCTCCTCAACTTAAATCTAGTGGCCACTCATTCAAAGCCTCAGAATATGCTTCATGCAAGTACAGCATTTCAATAACTGCTTATTGCATACTGGCTATCAAAGTAACATGGATCTCAATTCTTCACACACACAATTCTTCATTGTATTTACAAAGCAGTTCATAGTTATTCCAAATAAAATATGGCAGAAGAAAAACTGCTGCATACATACACTCACATGTAACAAACTTCATTGGAGTAAAGAGAAGCTTTTAATGCAAATGGACTAGATAACATTATTGCTTCTATTATTTAACAGCACTTCATTCATCACCTGTGTTCATGCCTGGTCTATGGTTGTTCTGAGAACAGTATAACACACTCCTCTGTAAATGTACGTCTGACACTATTCAAAATGCAACTATCAACTTTAGAGGTAAGGAAGTCTCTTGACTGAGGGTTCAGTTTTACCCTGCTACTCAAGATAATATGTGTGTGTGTGTGTGTGTGTGGGGGGGGGGGGGGGGGGGAGGGTATTTCACTGCAGTCAGTGATTTCTGTAAATCTGATATTTTTACCTTCACACAACTCTGTTCATCATTGGTGTCACCACAGTCTGCTTCATCTGAGTTATCTCCACAATTCTGCACTGAGTTGCAATGTTCAGAAGGTGTGTAGCAACCATCACCATTAGCACAGGCAATTTTACCATCACAGCTCTTCTCTGTAATAAGACACAAAAATTACATAAGATACTCAGGAAAATTACTCTATTAAAATGAACCTTAATGAAATGGGTGACAGTGTGGACTGGCTTCACCTGGCCCAGAACAGAGTGCAGTAACAGGCACTTGTAAACACTGCAATGGACCTCTGAGTTCCATAAAAGGTAGAATATTTCTTAAGTACCTGTGTGGTTAATTTATTCTTAAGAACTCTGCTCCATGGAGTTACTTAGCTAAAGTGCTCTTATCGTAGGTTTCCAAAATATCGTTAAGCAATTTCTTTCTCATATCTGAGATTATGTTCACATTAATGATTACCACATCACACCATTATCTGATTTTATTAAGGTAACTAGTAACTACTGATTCCAGCAAACATATCTCTGGCTGGAGCAAACGCTGCATCCTTCTCCAGACACCAAAGTTCCTAATTCTGACTTTAATTTCTACATTCCTTCAGATTGTGGGTTGTAAGTATTAAAGAATGTTGTTGTACAACAGCTTCTGATACAGATCTGTTGTACAGACTGCCTATGCATAGGTGAAGACAAAATATCGTTCACAATGCAAACATGTATATATTTAAATAAAATGTCCTTAACCACAAGAAACTTACAGCCCTATTTTAATATAATGAGTAGGCCTATACTTCTGTATATAAAACAGTTTCAGAATCAAAAACAAAGCTAACACAACACAATTTTCATTAGCACATTCACACTGGACTGAATGCCAGATGACCCTTTCATCCTAGCCACTTTTTGCTAAGCTGAACATTTCTTCACACATTAAAAACACTGATACTTCCATCAGGTTTTCTTTCATGTGTTGCCTGAACTGTTCTCTATCGATTCTTCAATACAGAGAGGCTCCATTTCCAATTTCAACATGAACTACAAGAACAAATGCTGGATTCTATGGCATAATGGAAATTTATACTCACAAACATTTAAACAGAGCAAGTGTGGACCATACGTGAAAAGCTGTATATGTAACCTGACAACAAACAAACAAACAAACAAACAAACAAACAAACAAACAAACATGCAGTCTCAAATTACCAACTTACCACATGCCACTTCATCGGAGTAATCGCTGCAGTCTACTTTGTTATCACAGAGTTGATGAACCTTATAGCATCCTTCACCTGAATGGCATGCATATTCACCAGGGCATTTGCTACAGTTCATCTCATCTAAACCTGACATGCAGTCCACTTCTCCATTACAACGCTGAGTCACATTGTTGAAACAACGTGTCTCTTGATCCATGCACGGAATTTCATCTGGACCAGAGCATGGCGACACTGTAATTACATAATACTTAATCCCTCTATAGATTATGGACATGTCACAAAGACTACTAAAATATACCACTTCTGTGCAGAACCTCGTTACAAAAGGTGAAATGCCATGTGTTGAATAATGTGTCATCACTGGAATTCAGTTTGTAACTATTAACATTATGAAAAATAAGAAAACATGAACCACAGGCCTACACACTGCATACAATGCAATGGTTTGGAGAACTATTAACATACCAATTGACGTAAAAGCCTTATGCAAAATGTATACGGATTTTACATTCTTTCAGTGGCCTATTATATTCTTACCCTTGAATGATGATGGATCAGTGTAATACAAATTGATTCAAATTTTGTTTTAAAATCCCTGCAGGAATAACACAACACGAAATGTATTTGATTTTCTTATACACTACATTGCATGCAGAAGAATCTTTTTGTGTGAAACATAGGATATTTTTAAATTGAAACTTGAACAGCTTATGTTCAATGAAATGCCACCGAGAGATGACCTATGTAGCTGAAACATGGTAGGCTGAGAACACTGTAGAATACACTGTAGCTGGATGGTCATTACATCTGTAGATCTTCACTGGGATTCACTTTGTTTTGATGTTATAATGGGTGTTCTATTACTGTGCAGAATTCTGGTTCTTTGTTAAAAAATATAGTCAACTCAGCTGCAGTATATATCAACAGCTGTTTGCACATTAAATAAAGCAAACAAAAAGTAAACAAACCACCCCAACTTTAATGTCAGAAGCGGTATTTCCTCCACAAAATATGGGATAAAAGAGAAACTTTATATTGCATATCCTACCCTTTCCACCTGAAGAATATAAGACCTTTGTTTAATAATCAAACATCTAATAATCTAATCTAACTAATGACAATTATGCCAGCTGGTATCTAACTTTATAAGTTGCAGAGGAACAGCTTTCATGTTATTACTTGCCATAACAGACTGAAGTGGAGTCAATACCCTAAAACAAAACCACAGCTGCTCTCCTACATCCTTCCCAATTTGAGCCATGTACAACTGACAAGCATTTGATGATGCTCACAGGTGCAGGTGTTCCAACAGTTATGAAAAAATCACCACTCACATTTAGACAGGAGTCCCACTGATTAACAAAGGAACACAAACTATCAGCAAAGAATTTCTGTGTGTGTGTGAGCACGCGCGCGCGCGCTCGCGGGCATGTGTGTGTGTGCATGTGTGGGCGCACGCACGCACGGGACCCACTGGGAAAACACCTGGTGATATACAAAATTCAGGGCAATTGCATACACAGTGTAGAGGCTCACATTAAATTCCACTCACAGGGAATGAATGGTCTGATGTCTTTGCACACAGCATTCTCCAGATTAGCAACAGTGTGAGACTGTCCCAGTTTTGTCATCTCCATCATTTGCTGCCTGCTCGTTCAAAACATAAGCAGCCGATCCACCACCAGTCTCAACACACACAAAGCACCAAGATAGCACACATCTGCCCATAAAGTTTGGCAAGCTGACACTGTTCCACTCTGAGAAACTGGATCACTGTCCTGTCTTGTCTGAATACATTTACTGCCTGGTACACTATGCTTACACTGTGCCATAATGCCATCTGTGCTGGCTACTCGCCAGCTGACTGTACTGTTTTACACGAATGTCTGCCAGTGTGTTTATGAGTCAAACATGCAGCTGTGCCATTTACACAGCCACTGCAATGCCACAAACAGTTTTCAGTTGTACACGCCTTACAGCTATCAAAATTGATACACCATCATAAAATAAAGGAAAAACAGAGGAATAGTGGTGAAGCATGAAGATTAGCCAATTCAAGGACATCAAGCACATTCCTATAACAAGAACAAATTTAAATGTAGAAATATCAGTCTACTTTACGCAGCAGAGTTACGTGTTTTAAGTCGTACACATACCTAACAAAACTGTGTAATTAAGCTGAAATCCTCGTCCTCCTCTGACAACCTTTGATGTATGGAACTTAATGTTTGTCTTCACCTGGGACACATAAACAACTGGTGGTGGTCTATTCAGCCCACAGTACTGTTTTGTATCCCCTCCTCCACCCTGTGGCAGGGACAGCCAAGTGTGTGTACAGCAAGGTGGAAATCCACAGTTTACATCTTCTTCAATATCAAAATCTGTCACACTAAAAAAGAAGTCATGTGATGGCAATTAGTTTTAAACGAAGACACAACAAACAGAACCCTACACCTTTGGACAGAATTTCAACTCATTTTTGGTCCTGTCCTCAGAACAGTACCATAAAAACATTCTGGTACTGAATATTCAGTAAAAACTACATGCTAATTTTATTAAAAAAATGCACATGTAATTTTTCATAAGGAGAAAAACAGAGAAAGAAGCAGTACGATGTTGTGCCCCCTATGGTATTTATTAAATTAAAAAAAAATATATCGCAATAAAATACAGTATTGATGTACTTAGTATATCTGAAGATGAGGAGGCCACATGAAGAGCAGAAATGTACTCAAAGAGTATTTGCATCATGCAATATTTATTATATTTATATATGCAATACACTTCGAAATACATAAGCATATTAATTAAACTGCATACATTTTTCAGAAAAGAGAAGTTTACACAGAAATGTCTTTTAAAACTTAAGGGAAAGTGTGTTCCAAATGGTGTACACCAAGCTTCCAACACCACTTTTACACAGATAAAGCTTTTAATTACTGGGTTCCAAGCTGCTCCAGTTCTGTTCCTATTATTGAGCAAATTGGTGTTTTACATTCCATTTTTAATTCTGACAGAATAATTTCTGCTACATGCTTGGCATATGAAATAAAATATTACTAAATAACTGCAACAAACTCATGGAACAGAATCCTTCTTGGAAAGCCACAGTCAGTCAGCTACCCAAGAAATCCCCTGCCTTCTACAAGACCCAGAAGTTCATGACTATGCTCAAAACAGCCCACAACTGGACCCCATCCTAAGACAGATGAATCTAGCCACACCTTCCCATCCTCTTTCATAAAGATCTATTTAATATTACTGTCCCAGCCAAGCCTAGTCTTCCACAGCATCTCTTCCCACTCAAAATTTTGTATGCATTCCTGATCCCCAATTTCTGCTACATATCCCATCCATCTCATCATCCGTTATTTAATTCTGATCCTATTTGGTGGAGAGTACAAATAATTAGGCTCTTCATTACATAACTTCCTCCCACTCCGTCCCTCCCTCTCAGGTCCATATATTGTCATCAGCACCCTCTTTTCTCATATGCGCTCAATCTATGTTCATTCCTTAGTGTGACACACCACGTTTCACTCTCATACAAAACAAAGGTTAAATCTGAGTTATAAATTTCCATACTGGAAATATGGCCACTCCTAGTCTCACACAACATCCTGGCCAGTAAACCATACTTCCCAATTCTGCCTGAGGTTATGCTGTAATTTCAGTTGACTTCTCCATGGAATCATTCCTTATATTTCATAGTTATTTCATTCATTCCAAAGATCCATATATGGTAACAAACCATCGGATGTAGAACTCCTTTTTGGTAATGTAGAGTGTTCTGAACTTCTGTACCAAGCACTTACATATAGGGCCAATTTTGAAAAGCCTACCTAACTGCTCAATTGGTAATCCCTATACTGGGTTTGTAGAAATACATGTTGGATCTGTCAACCAGTAGTTTATCATATTATCCTTCTGAATTCTGCTCATTTTTTAGTTTCTACAATGGTTATATCAGAGCACTGACAGTATTTTTGCAGATTTCCATTTTTCAGAATTTTGCTTGTGGTACAGATTTAATTAATACCTTCCAAATGCTGCAATTAGATCATTTACCCGGAGCTGTATTGGACTTGCATCATGATGCCATTTTCGCAAACATCTTGGCAACAAATGTCATAATCATAAACATGAAGCTTTGAGTACATGAAAGGAATTACATATGTGTTTGGTTTAATGCTTATCTAAGCAAGTCTGTGTTCAAAGAAGTAATATATTTTGTCAGCTGGTCATACCCAGCTCAGTTGTAGCTGAACTTCAATGGTTACAGTGCTGTAAACTGGAATCGTTTGCATTACATTACATCCGTGACTTAAGAAGGACTCCATGATCTATACACCACAACTGCGAAGAAGTTAATCACCAAAATCCTTAAACAATGTGTGAAAGTCTTACATGCCCAGTTGACTGAAATCTAATGGAGAAAGAGTTGAGAGATGGGTGGCATTATGTGCACACATAGGTATCACTCAAGGTGATAAACTAACAAAACTGCAAATGGTGTAATCTGTGATGAAGTAGACAGATTTACCAAGGAATTCTTTACTTTAAAAATGTCAGGTTTGCCAGTACACGTATAAAGCTAATTTCATTCATAACTGTAAGAATTGCATAACCTTCCCAGCAGCAATTTTCACTAAACTCACAAGTGCTCAACACCCATTATTTGCAGATTTTGTATACTGAATTTCACCCAAGCAGGACAACAGATGTGGAAAGTATAGGCAGAATTCATTTATACCCCTAAGTAAAACATGGCTTTCACTATGCCAATTTTCATGAAACCCACGATCACTCAATAAATTTTTGAAGACACACCACTGTACCAAATTTTTTTTGAAACTGGACGAAAAATATAGAAAATACATGAACAAAATTTCCTTTATGCCCTTAAGTGTAGTTTTCACTGCATCAATTTGCACAACAGTCACAAATACTGAATGGTAATAAGTGAAATGATCTATGTCCAGTTTCACCCCAATGTGCCAGGACACAGGGAAACCAGGGTAGAAATTCCTATATTCCTTTAAGTAAAATATAACTCACAGAACCAATGCTCAACTTTTTGTGAAGAAATCCTATATCACACACACACACACACACCAGCTGATAAGATCACAGATGGACAGACATGGTCTCTACATAAGACATTGTTTCTTTACTTTATAAAGAACACCTAATAATCCAAGAAGATAGTAAATTAACAATTCAACATTAAAGTCAATACAGAATCAACAATGAAAAGTGCACCAACACTGAATCTTGTGAACACGGTACTGCTTGCTCTCTGGTTAGATTTATCTTACCAGAAGTCCACCAAATATATTTTTCATCTTTAATGGACAAAAGGGACAATGTTGTGAATTTAGGTAGTATGTGAACATGCAACGTAGTAACAACTATAGTGGCACATGCAACCTCTACATTACACATGTGGTACGAATAAACCTGTATGTATTATTACTTCAGAACAGATGATTGCACAAGACAGATTCCACACAGTTACAGTTCCCTAACCTTCAGCAGCAATACAAGATGCTCAACAAACCTGGACAGCCACATGCAAAGACTTAATATAAGCAAGCAAGAAAATTTACGCCATGTATAAAACTGACCACATTACTGACCAAGGTCGTGTCAAACATAGCCAGTTGCATGTTCATACCCGTCATGTATCAACGTCATAACATATAGGACTCTCATCCATCCTTAAACTCTACAAAAGTTTTTTGGGTTTAATGAGATTTTAACTTCTATTTTATGTGTTCAGTATTCCTTTATTGGGATTAATCGCTAATTTATGTATTTTATTACACTAACTGTGAAGGAGACGCCTCTTCTACAGCATATTTTTCCGACTATGTACTTGCGTTTCTACCCGAGGATGGCTGAATAATACAGCTGAAACATGTAGTAGAAAAGTAAATAAATGAACATATAGTGTTCAAGTGTTGTGTTTCTCTGGACAATAAATCAGTACGGACAATGTTGTACTATTAAATGTACATCCCTGTCGTCCAAACAGGAAAACACTTCCCCACAGTGGGCATGTAAAATGAACACTGCTCCAACCACAACAGATACCCTACATTTACAAGGCTGTATGCTAAAGAATATATGAACTTACCTTATTTTTACTACAGTTTCTGTAGGTGCATTTATGATCCAAGTACAGCTGGTGTGATTTGGGTAAACCACTGGGTAATTTGGACTGCTTATTATACCACTGAGACTATGCAATTCAACTGGATTACAAATTTCAGATTGGTGGAAATATTTTGATGTCAGTGCTGTACCAATACATGCTGGAAAGAAAAATACATATTTGATGAACTGCAAAATACAGAATCCAGCAATTTAGACAGCACAATAATACCAACTATGAATATATACACTATCTTTAAATTTTACCTGAATAAAGGTAAGCAATTACCAAAATACAGTCCACACATCTAACATGTTGAAACTGTCTGCTTTCAAAGAATGTAGTCATTACAGGCTCTTTATGCTGCAAAATAAACAGAATATTAATTACAGATGCACTTGAAATTTATGAATTTTTGTGTTCATATCAATTATAAAATATAGTTCAACGTTTGAATTTTAAATGTCAGTTTCCAAATGCTGAACATTTAAAGAAATTACATGGTTACAACAGATTAAAAACCAACACAATACACAAAATAAATTTGGGTACAGACCCATTTATTCCACTCTCTTACATGTTTTGGCCCTGTAGGGCCATAACTAAGGAGCATAATTAATATTAGTGCAAATTACTAAAATTATAAAACATATCCCAAGTCACCTGGCTTGCTACACACTACTTGAAAAACTTAACACCCATATGTACTGCGTTCACTTTTTAATCAATTATAATTTGTAATAAGTACACAATGATGGCACAATGACACAAAATTCATATTCATACTCAAAGCAAGCATCTTCAATATTAATAAAAGAAATTGTGAGAATTTGTCCTAAGTGAAGTGGTCTACAATCACACGTAGTCATTTTGTGGAGATCAGTGATTGACTTTTGCGTACAGCAAACCCTTAACATTCACAGTGGGTAGAGTCTTGAAAAATCCTGCAAATGGTAAATCTGGCATGCAAAGTTAAGCACTTATAGGAGAAAAGGGGTTAGGGAATCCAAAGACATACAGAATACAGTAACGTGTAAATTAATAATGCATAAACACACGAACATTTGTATTTTCATTTATTGCAATAATGTTGGTCATCCTGGATAAACAGTGCCATGGTAATCAAATGACAGAATATATGGTAGAGTGTGAGGCTGAACACTAGTGAAGAAAGAGGTGATCTCTTGATTACTTTGCCTCCTTCTGCATGTCCTTATACATCTCCTTGCACGGTGCCACCATGACAGCCTTCACGTCATGCTCCAATTTCAGGCACCTATCCATGAAACGGATGTCTCGTAACAAATGGAGTGATCAGATCATCTGCCACTGGAGTCCGTTCTTCAGAGCTCTGGTAGTCAGCTAGGGCCTCTCTACAGCAGTGTCAAAAATCTTCCTTGACCTTCTGGTTCTTCCAGTGCTGTCAGCTCTTCAGGGCCTCCTCAGTTAACTCAGCAGCATAACACTCAAAAACCTCCTTGATATTAGCCTCCTCAAAATATGTCCCTTTCTCAGAACTTCACTGGCTAACATACAGGAGTTCCTCATTTTGTCCTGCTGGTTGGGGAATCCCCATACGTCATTAACTGCCTCAGGACAAAGCTTCTTCCACCATCCACTCACAGTTGTGGGCTTCAGAATGTCCATAGACTTTTTCGTATCTACTAGACAGTCACACTTTTGATTTCTGGCATTCACTAACAATAACAAAGGTCACATTCTCACTTTCATCCAAGATATTGTGGAAAAGACAGCGAGTGTACGAGCTCTTGAATGTTGTGCAGCTGCAGGAGTGAGGTGGTGTTATCTAGCTCATAATCGATATGAATATTTGGATGGTCAAGACCAAGATCCTGCAGATGCCCTCAGGCATTACCACGGATGAGGCAGACTTTAAATGCTAAATTCTTTGACTTTGAGATAGTGTTCAACCTCATGAATGAAGCAACTGCTCAAACAATCCAACAATAACTGTTTTGTCAACAACGCCTTTCTATTAGTCCTGCAAACACTGGCAAATGGCTCTTGTCCTTGCCCTTAGGGCCAAAGGATTTACAGTAAATCAGCACGTGGGTCAGCATACAATCCCCAAAAGCATTACAACATAAGAGAGGGGTGAGAATCTTCATGTGTGACATCCTGTTGTGTGCCAATGACATGAATGAGTAAAATCAATGTCAGTCTCAACACAACTGTCTTTATTAGACAATGAGCCTAACTCTCTAATAGATGTAATAATACCACAGCCATGAATAAATAGTAATAACTTAGTACAAATGGGATGACTTATTAGTAATTAAGACACCCCAACTGAAAATTCTACTTCCTAGAACTGTGAATTATACACAGAAGATAAGGAATTATCACACCAAAAATTAAAGTATAAGTTATGAATTCTCAAGGAAATACTTGGACTGATATCGATGTTTGACCAACGTTGGATCAAAAAATGGACTGTAATTTGTAAATAATTGATGTAATGCCTCCAACTGATGTTTTATTCGATTTTAATTTTTTCATTTTACATTCTTTTATTTTATCCTACTTCTTGAAACACCATTAATTACATAATTATACACTGTCTTTCTAAATGAGTTTCTTAAAGATTAAGAGCCTGAAGATGGCATAATTTAGGTTGAAACATGTTGTTCTATTAGGTAGACAGATCTGTCTACTAAAGATAGTTGTGTTGAGACTGATATTGATTTTACTCATTCAGGTGAGACAACACTTTTAGATTTTAAAACCCGGAGAAGTTTCTTCAGTCTTAATCATAAATGTATACACTGGTATCTCCTTCTAAAATAGGCCTGTCTCATCAGGGTTAAAGACTTGCTGCAATAAGTAGCCGTTCTCCTCTATTACCTTCCTGACATGCTCTGGGTACTCGGCATCCATCACATATTCATCACCTGCTGTTCTCCTACTACCTTGACATACCGCAGGCTCATCTAGTCCTTAAAATGTTCAAACACAAGCTACAACAATCATTTCCAGGCATGTTGCGCAACCTACGATAAAAATGAAATGTATATTGTCTCGATCATAATGTGGAAATTCCATTGTACGGTAAGCGGTACACTACACCGCGTACAAACAGATAACAGGCCATCACGCAAAATATATCCACGTGTTAGAAAATGTGACCAATCCAAAGCTTTTTCACACACACACATACACTGCACCACGTTTTTGACCTGGTGGTAGCAAACACTTTCAAGAAGTCCATAATCACTGTCTGTAAAGAAAACCATAACTCTGCACATGACAGCTTGTACCCACGTTGCTGAACGGTCAACTCTTTTTATGACTGCAGAACCAAATTTTTTTACACGTTTAATATACCTGCAAACGATTATTAATGTCGAATTTCCTCGTCTGTTCTTATAACCTGGCATACAGCAACGGCACATCAACATAACATACCATTTTGATGCAAATTTGTACAGTTATTTTGAATTTAGTACATTTAACATCTCCTCCAGTGACGACACATTCTAGTGACTTAATGTATCACATTTCTTTTGCCTCAGCAACTTCGTCATAACACACAACAACCCTCACACACACAACTCCATCCTACTCTTCCCTTTTCTCTTCACCGCCTTCTATACCAGCCTCAAATCGCTGCCAGCCCAGTTGGGGCGGCAGATGTGCACAGAAACTAAACCATCATCCACCGACCATTTTGTTAGTGACAGGCGGTAATGTAGTCCGTGTTTTTAAAACTATCTGAATTTTAGGATAGCAAATTTCACGAGGTAAGGAACTGCTTTGTACTTGAAGTTAAATAACAGTTTTTTTGGTGAAAGCAAAAGTTGTTATAGTATCTATCCGCGTTTTTAGAAAACGTAAATACCGAAAATAAAATTACAAAATTTACTTCGGCAAGGTTAATGGCACAACTAATCACTTGGGGGCTACGCTGTCACTATTTTTTGGGACCGTCAAATGCAGGTTTCGCAACATTATATGTATGAAATCAGTTTCCTTAAAGAGTTCGAATTTTTATCTTGTTATATAATTACAAACAGCATAAAAGAGGAAAGCATAAAGAGTTTAATCATAGTTGTAATAATTTCAGCCAACAATGAACATGTGCCTGCTTCTCTGTCGTAAACTTGTATTATATTTTGAACTGACTGGTTGATTTTATTATATTCTGTTGGATCCAGTACAGGTTTAACAACCATGGATATAGAATATGTCATACATCTACTATAAAATATAAATGGAAACCACATACATATAGATACATATACCACTGCAGAAAAATAGTCCTAATTATAAACATTATAGTCAAAAATTAATTAACATTTAAAATGAATACTCTTTCCAATACTATGTAACATTACAATTACAAGTATAGAGTGTTATCAGTGTTATAAAAATAGTTTGTTTCTAGCCCTTACCTCTTCTACCTACTCACAGTAGGTGTCGAGGCTTTTGGCTTTCACTTGATCACACTCAGACACACACCACATTTGGTAGGACTCCTCTGGACGAGGGATCGGCCCATCGCAGAGACCTCTACCTGACAACACAAACACTCACAAGAGACAAACATCCAAGCCCCTGGTGGGATTCGAACCCACAATCCTAGCAAGCTCTTGGCCACAGACTGACGCGTTACACCGCGCAGCCACTGGGATCAGCGTTGTAAAAATAGACTATATTTATTGAAGACTACAGTTGTAATTGTCTAAATTTCATAATACTGTATAATTTGTTATTCATTATCAAGAAATTCATCCAGACTATATAGAAACAATGTGTAGTTAAATAAGTCTTCAATAAACTTTTAAATTTCTTTGCATTATCTGCACACTCCTTTAGATCAGTTGGCAGTTTATTAAAAAGTTTTATACCTGAATATTGGACACCTGTTGATAAGTGGATATAGATGCAGGTGGAAGATGAAAATGTTTGCTTTGTCTAGTTGGTGTGCCATGACTATCATAATTTCTAATAAAATGATCTTTACTCTTCACCACAAATAAAAGTATTGATAAAATGTATTGAGATTTTAAAGGCAATACTCCTAATGGCTTAAAAAAATTCCTACATGAATCCCTGTTCCTACTGCCTGTTATGATTTTGATTGCTCTTTTTTGCAATTTAAAAATTTAAGGATAGACTGCTGCTGTGTGAACCGTTTGATGTTGACTCCCTGAAGATGGCTGGAAGTAACAGCCAAAACATTTAGAAGGAATGCATGAGAAGAGACTGTGCGCAGTGGGTGACATAATAAAGGAGTATATTGTAAACAGGCATTAATTTGATTTGAGGCTGTTCTCTTAATTTAATGATCGCTGTACAGTTTTAAGTGCCACAACTGAGATGTAAACAAGTTAGAAAGCACATATAGAGGCCGACTCATCCACTTGGAACAGAAAAGTACGAAGACAAACACCAGGTTAGAAATGTCTGACATTTGTATTGTATATACTTGTGATAAAAATGATTTTACATATTTTAAAATATTTTTAATACTTTGTTTTATATCTTATTTTAAAATATTTTTATGTTTATATTTAAACTGTTTTAAAGATTTTCTTTCAGGTATTTTAATGAAAATAAATAGTATTGAAAATGCACTATCTGTTTATATGACAAATGTGTGAAAGAAAAGGTCAAAACTGATTTGACATCATAGCTGGAAGAACATCGCAAATAAAATTCCCATTGCAGTGTATACATTATTATTGGCAGAATTTCTTCTGTCTGAGGAGAAAGTTGTGTGACAATTTTAAAGCACCAGCTTCTCTTTGAAAGGAAATCCTTTAGAGTCTAAGAGACAATTATAGCATGGCTAAAAGAGCTGAAAGTTATAAAGTTGGCTGTAGGAGGTGGATGGTTTGGAGTGTGGCTGCTTTATGGCCCTGAGCCCGGTGAAATCCTCTCTTAATGCATCCAAAATTTAAATTAAATATTAATTGGTTTTACAGCTTGTACTTACTTACATTTCATATCGATTCTTAATACAGTCACACACATTTATATAATTTCTTGCTGTATTTAGACTACATTTGCACTTCCGAATGACATTTAAGAAGTTAAAAATTAAAGTTTCTGGAATATGACAGCACATAAATTGGCAATTAGTAACAGATATTCTGCAGGAACTTGCCGCTTCCATTTTCAGGGTAGTCAAAGAAGACATCCCTCAAGATGGAGGTGTCCAGCTTCTCCGAAACGTCTGTGCCAATTAACAGACTATATGCTTTCATATCCCAGAAACACAGTTTTAATCAACAACACCGTAAAAGCATGAAATCTAACATTTTCAAAATTTATGTTCTTTAAATTTTTGATAACAGACGTACTGACACAGTTGCAATCAGAGAAGGCAGTGGAGTTGCGGCTGGATACAACTGGCAGCATCCTCTTGGTTATTTGAAGACACTGTGTCAACTGTTGTGCTTCTTCAGTCATGTTCTGTGCTACAGCTGTTCAGTGGACCTGAAAAGAGAAATATGTTCTACAATTAATGGCAATTTTTGAGTGTGTGTTCATCACTATGTACAGATATCTGTGCATTATTGTGAATGATATTTGATTACTAGTTTTCATTAATGTGATAGTTAGGACTCATCTTTTGACATTCATAAAAATCTGCACAAAAGTTTCATCACATTAACTTTCATTCCAGCGATAGGGCAAGAAGTCACACTAACTACTCAGATTGACATAATTATTGCTACTTATCATATTGAATTCTGATAAAGCCAACAGACATAATGTAAGTGTGTCTAAGTCTGTCCTACAACATTCAGGCTTTGACTTCTGAACTTTCTTATGACAGATAACTCTTCTGCTTTAATTACTGAACTATGTACTAAATGAAATGACAGGTACAAAAAAAGTGTATATGCACATGTGCCACTTTCTAAGCCTCACTAAACATGTTACATTACAGTGAAAATTAAAAAGCTGCCAATAAACTTCACAGCCCTTCCTCTATGTAACAGACTTAATTAAATACTCATACTCACAAATGTGACACTGTATTCAATCCTGGCAGCCGAATTCTTATTGTTCCAGAAATTTCTTCTCAGGAAGTACTGAATTATCAACATGTGAAACATCCAGGATATTTTGGTGTTAGAACTTTTGTAACCAAATTTCTGGCACCAACTTGTAGTGTAATTATGAGCCACGAAGTCAATGAGTGGGACCTGAGAAAAAAGAATCAAAATGTGTTAAAGAGTAAGTGAAAGTGGAAGCATAATAATAGTGAGGGCAAATATCTGCACAATCACAAGTCAGAAGCCCTCAGGACTGTCATTAAATTAGTGTCTGTCCTCTTATTCAATTGCAGGCTGCAGCTAATAAATGCCCTGATCCCCCTCAAAGATGGGTGACATAGACTCTTGAACCCAAGAATTAAAATATGATGGATGAGCTGCAGCTGGTTGAAGCGAAATATATTTAAATCAATTAGTAGGATGGAAGGTTTTATACTTTTCATTTGTGCAGTGTTGATAATCAAGTCACAATTCTCAGTCAAACACAATGCACTATATTGTTCCCAGATATTGTAAGAGAAAATATCTGGGAAAAATATAGTGCATTTTGTTGGACTGACTATTGTGATTTAATGTAACGTTTCTTCCTCTTCCAGCTGTGGTCTTACTTCTGCTGAAAGCAGGTGACACAGATCTCAAACAATTCAGTCAAAGCAGATTAGAATACCTGAAAAGGAATGTCTAATTAGTGATAGCTGAGGACTTAATAATTTTCATTAAGTCCTAGTCTAATACAGGCTACAGCTGATCCACAAATCTCTAACAAATGTCCTGGTACCCCCACCCTTCATGCAGTCCTATAAATTTGCATACTCTACAATTAAAATGTGATGGAAGAGCTGCAGCTTGTTGAGGCCAAAAAGTAAATTAAAAAAATCAATTAGTAGAATGCGAAGTTTTTTCCTCTTGCAGTCACCATCTTGCTTCAGTTGAATGCAGGTGACGAATATCTGAAACAATTCAATCAAACCATATTAGAATACCTGAAAAGGAACGACCAATTAGTGATAACTGAGGACTTAATAGTCATCATTTTTAGAGATTTTCATGAAGTCCTCCTATTCTGATACAGGCTGCAACTGATCCACATGTTCCTAACGAATGTCCTGGTACCCCCCACCCTTCATGCAGTCCTATAAATTTTGAAGTTCTACAATTAAAAGATGATGGAAGGGCTGCAGCTTGTTGAGGCCAAAAATGTTAAAGAATCAATACTAAAATTCCAAGTTTTTTCTTCTTCCATTCATGAGCTTGCTTCATAGAATGCAGGTGACAAAGATCTGAAAGAATCCAATCAAACCAGATTAGAATACCTGAAATGAATGACTACTTAGCGATAACTGAGGACTTATATAATCATCATCTTCAGAGATTACTGAAGTCCTCCTATTCTAATACAAGCTGCAACTGATACACAAGTGCCTGACAAATGTCCTGGTACCCCCCACCCTTCCCGCAGTCCTATAAATTTTGAAATTCTACAATTAAAAGATGACAGAAGAGCTGCAGCTTGTTGAGGCCAAAGTTTAAAAAAATTAAATAGCAGAATGCGAAGTTTTTTCTTCCTCCATTCATGATCTTGCTTTATAGAATGTAGGTGATGAAGATCTGAAACAATTCAATCAAACCAGATTAGAATACCTGAAAAGGAAAGTCAAATTAGTGATAACTGAGTTCTTAATAATTATCATTTTTTGAGATTTTCATATAGTCCTCATATTCTAATACAGGCTGCAACTGATCCACAAGTCCCTAACAAATGTCGTGGTAACCCTCACCCAGAAGTCCTATGAATTTTGAAACTCTACAGTTAAAATATGATGGAAGAGCTGCAGCTTGTTAATGCCAAAAACATGTTTTTTATGGATAAACAGAATTGCAATATTTGTTCCTCTTCCATCTTTTGTCGTGTGTCCACTGAGTGCAAGTGATGAAGATCTGTAACGATTCAGCAAAACATAGTCAAATACCTGAAAAGGAAAATCAAATTAGTAAAAGTTGAGGACTTCTATAATAATTTATTGAGACTGTCAGAAAAGCCCTCATTTTCTAATACAGGCAGCACCTGATCCTGAACATCCTAACAGGTGGCCTAATTCCCCCCTCCCACCACCCCCTTTTCCTACAGAAATGGGCTTATAGAAACACAAGACAAATCACAAATGTAAAGGAAGAGGTGCAGCCTGTCATTCCCAATGCATCTTGTAAATAACCATTAAACACAAAATGGTTCCTTGACAATGTTCAAGATTAACTCATTTCTGAGTAGTAAAAAATTATTTTAAATTTCCAGGCATGGCTTTCTAAACAAACCCATGCACACTGGCATTGTTGGCTCACGTAGTGTGCTGTAACATATGGAGCAGTTTCTGGTCACGTTCAAATGACGCACTGTTTCCCCCTCCTGAACGCAAACCTAACGCGAACGAAAACAGAAATAACTCCAACATGTTCGGTGCACTCCGCTCGCCGCCTCCGGCTGCCAATAGAAACCGGTCGAGTTCCACAGCCCACTGTGATGAGTGTCTTATGTTGCCGTGACTACGTGACAAAATTTTTCCAGCTGCCTGTGAAAGTGTGAAAATGGGGAGCGGGCTGCTTCACTCTCAGCAGCTACGGGGAGAATTGAGTGCATATACCATTTATGACTGTAGATGCATTTCATTCTGATGCACAATAAATATTGATTAGATTAGGTAATTCGATGCAAGACATATTCCAAGGTTTACAAAAACTTAATTTAAAATTTTATCATACAAAGAAGGCCATTTTGCAGAACTTTGTCTTAGAAAGGCATCTACCTTAAAGTAGGTGTAAATAGCTAGGTGTTAGTGTGACGCCACTTTATTGCTTGAAGAACAAGCGACAAATTTCAGGGCGTCAACTAATCCCCGGTGTCTGCGAATCAATTCTGTGCAGAAGAGGCCACTGCTTACACATAAGGCTAGCCTCGAAGATGTAGAGGCTCATAAAGATACGAAAGAATCGCGATGAAATGGGATTTATATTGCAGCATCGTTATTAGTTCATAAAGAAATGACACTCAAATTCTGAACGAACAAGAGTATCATTGCAGTGAGGATGCCTCTAGCGTATATCGGCAATTTGGCCATCCAAGAGCGGTGTTTCATTTGACGGTCAATTTGATGTGTATCTCCGCGACCTCTCCAAATGTTGCTTCCATCCGCCAATGGCTGAACCAGGGGTGTCAAGTTTGCTGCAGCCTGCGGGAGCACTACGCTACCAGTGCAACCCAGCACACTGGCACGGTACTATCTGAAACAACTGCCTGCCTAACCTTACGGAAACCTAGCCACGAGACCTGGCTAGTTAAGTGGGTCCCTGTCACCACGGCATGGCGCGTCCTCGGGTTGCGGATGGAGGAACGGCCTCCAGGTATGGAGGGTAGCTGCGAATACATTGAATAAGCAGTCGCGGACAGCCGACAAGGGGTGGTCCTCCAGCTTGGGGGTTGGGCGAGGTGCTAACAACTCCTCACCGTAAAAAATTATGATGTTACGAAACAGCCTACAAAGCCTCGGACCTGGACCGATTCTTTGGTACGACCCCAGCTACGGAAAAAGGATATGAGTTTTGGAACATGGAATGTGAGGAGCATGTATAGGCCAGGGTCACTTACGACAGTGGCCAGGGAATTAGCTAAGTACAAGTTAGATTTAGTGGGTGTACAGGAGGTTAGGTGGGACAAAGAAGGGACTGTAAGAGCCGGGGAGTATACTTTTTTCTATGGCAAAGGGCAGGAAAATCATCAATTGGGAACAGGTTTTTTTGTGCACCAGAGAATGGTATCAGCAATCAAGAGAGTGGAGTTTGTTAGTGCTAGGATGTCATACATAGTGCTGAGAGGCCGCTGGTGTAATATCATTGTTCTGAATGCGCATGCACCAACAGAAGAGAAGGGTGATGATTCAAAGGACAGCTTCTATGAGGAATTAGAAGGGGTTTTTGATCATTTTCCTAAATACCATATGAAAATTCTGTTAGGAGATTTTAATGCAAAAGTGGGGAGAGAGGATATTTTCAAACCGACTATTGGGAATGAGAGTTTACATCAGGATAGCAACGATAATGGTGTTAGAGTAGTAAACTTTGCCACATCAAAGAATCTAGTTGTTAAGAGCACTATGTTTCCGCACCGAAATATTCATAAATACACCTGGACCTCTCCTGATGGGAAGACTCACAATCAAATCGATCACATATTGATAGATAGGAGACGGCATTCCAGTATACTCGATGTGCGATCTTTCAGGGGAGCTGACTGTGATACTGATCACTATCTGGTGGTTGCGAAAGTTAGGGAAAGACTGGCAGTAAGTAACCAAGCAGCACACAAGTTTGATGTAGAGAGATTTAATCTCAAGAAGCTAAGTGAACTAGAGGCTAGGAAACAGTATCAGCTTAAGATCTCAAACAGGTTTGCAGCTCTGGAAAACTTAAATGTTAGTGAGGACATGAATAGGGCTTGGGAAAACATTAAAGAGAATATCAAAATCTCGGCTCAAGAGAGTCTAGGTCTACACGAACGGAAGCAGCATAAACCATGGTTTGATGCAGAATGTGCAGAATTTTTAGATAAAAGGAAGCAGGCTAAAATTCAGTGGTTACAGAATCCAAACCAAAATAATGGAGATAATCTGCACAACGTAAGACGTGAAGCTAGTAGACATTTCAGGCACAAAAAGAAGGAATATCTGAAAGCTAAAATTAATGAAATTGAAACAAACAGTAAGAAGAAGAATATAAGAGACTTGTATAGGGGTATCAATGAGTTTAAGAGGGGTACCAGCCTAGAAGTAATGTAGTAAAGGATGAGAAGGGTGACCTGGTTGCAGACTCCCACAGTATTTTGGCTAGGTGGAGGAATCATTTCTCCCAGCTGTTGAATATACACGGGGTTAATGATGTTAGGCAGATTGAAGTACACACAGCAGAGCCACTAGTGCCTGAGCCCAGTGCCTTTGAGGTTGAGATGGCTATTGGAAAACTAAAAAGCCACAAATCACCAGGTATTGATCAGATTCCAGCAGAATTGATTAAAGCAGGGGGTAGGATTATTCGGTCTGAAATCCATAAACTTATTATTTCTATTTGGAATAAGGAGGAATTGCCTGAGGAATGGAAGGAGTCGGTCATTGTGCCTATTTATAAAAAGGGTGATAAGACAGATTGCAATAACTATCGAGGCATATCACTTTTGCCGACTACGTACAAAATTCTATCCAACATCCTTTTGTCAAGGTTAACTCCATATGCAGAGGAAATTATTGGGGATCATCAGTGTGGATTTCGACGTAACAGGTCAAC
>BLKM01010448.1:1991004-2015735 GCA_013340265.1 Coptotermes formosanus
TGTGTTTACTGTTGTTGTGATTTCACAGTAGCAGCATACAGTAACCCACATTATTGGTGACCCCGACGTGATCTGACGACAGACAAAATGACCGAACCAGCTGACGACTCACTGGGAGCTACACTATACCGAGTGGCTGTACGACTGCCACCCTTCTGGCCCGACCGCCCAGCCCTCTGGTTCGCGCAAGCTGAGGCGCAGTTTGATCTAGCAGGCATCACACGCCAGAGGACGAAATTCAACTACGTGGTGTCCCAGCTCCACCAACAGCACGCCGCCGAGGTGGAAGACATAATAACAGCCCCACCGGAGCACGAGCCATACGACCGGCTAAAAGCCGAGCTGGTACGCCGACTATCCACCTCACGCGAACAGCGCGTGAGGCAACTTCTGTCTCACGAGGAGATGGGAGACAGGAAGCCATCCCAGTTCCTCCGCCACTTAAAGGGACTCGCGCCAGACGTCCCAGACGACTTTTTGCGCACGATCTGGGCCAGCCGTCTCCCACAACACGTCCAGGCCATACTTGCGGGCCACACCGACGGCAGCCTGGACTCCTCTTCGCACCTAGCTGACAGGATTTGCGAGGTCGCGCCGCTGCCCACCACAGCTAGTGTCTCACCGCCCACTCCCGACAACGCCAGCGCATTGCTGGAACGTATTGAGGAGCTCTCCCGCCAGGTGGCCTCGTTACGTGCGATCCACGCACGCAGACGCCCCCGCTCGTCCTCCCGCTCGAGCGACAACCACCGCAGCACCACCCCTGGCAACTCGCCCACCCGGCACGACATCTGCTGGTACCACAGACGTTTCGGGGACGACGCACGAAAGTGCAGTCCGCCATGTTCCCGCCAGCAGGGAAACTTCGCCAGCAGTCGTTGAGGGCGGCAAACGTCTGCACCACGGCTTCAGGCCGCCTCTTCGTAACAGACCGGGTGCACAAGCAGCGCTATCTGGTGGACACCGGTTCTGATCTGTGCGTCTTCCCGCGTAAGCTCCTCCCGGGGCGCAGGGAGCGCACAGATTACACCCTGTACGCGGCCAATGGGACCACCATCCCCACATATGGATGGATCTCACAGAGCCTGAACCTAGGACTGCGCCGCGAATTCACGTGGCGTTTCGTGGTAGCTGACGTCCAGTTACCCATCATCGGGGTGGACCTGCTGTCCTACTACGGTCTCCTCGTCGACTGCAGAAACAACCGCCTCCTCGACGGGGTGACATCACTATCCACGCCAGGCAGAACTGCACCATCATCAGTCCCAAGCGTGAAAACCATCGCAACCGACGCCACTATAGACAGCCTCCTGGTGGAATTCCCGGAGCTGACCAGGCCAACAGGGGTCCACCGTGAGGTTCGGCACAACACAACACACCACATCAGGACGACACCCGGCCCACCTGTAGCCTGCCGCCCCCGCCGCCTTGCCCCCGACCGCCTTGCGGTCGCCAAGGCAGAATTCGACACCATGCTGAGAGACGGAACAGCACGACGCGCTGAGGGACCATGGTCATCTGCTCTTCACCTCGTGCCCAAGAAGGACGGCGGTTGGCGGCCGTGTGGAGATTACCGAGCCCTCAACGCACGCACCATCCCCGACCGTTATCCCATCCGCCACATCCAGGATTACGCCCATCACCTTTCAGGCTGCACCATCTTTTCCAAAATTGACCTCGTGAGAGCTTATCATCAAATCCCCGTTCATCCCGAGGATATTCAAAAATCTGCCATTACTACTCCATTTGGCCTTTTTGAATTTCCCTTCATGTCCTTTGGCTTAAGGAACGCAGCTCAAACCTTCCAACGCTTCATGGATGAGATCCTGAAAGACCTGGACTTCTGCTTCGCCTATTTAGACGACATCCTTGTCTTCAGCGATTCTCCCGAAGAGCACGACAAACACCTCCGTTCCCTCTTTACCCAACTCAAAACCTACGGAATCCTGTTGAACCCCTCCAAATGTGTTTTCCGCGTCCCGGAAATATCCTTTCTAGGCTACAAGATCTCATCCCACGGTTCCCAGCCTCTCCCCGAACGCATAGCCGATCTTCAAGCCTGTCCCCCTCCCAAGACTGTCAGCCAACTCCGACGCTTCTTGGGAATGCTGAACTTCTACAGACGATTCCTCCCCCACGCTGCGTCCATGCAAGCTCCTCTCCACGAAGTCCTTTCCGGCCCCAGAGTCAAGGGTTCTCATCCCGTTTCCTGGACTCCGGCACTCCACACGGCTTTCGACGAGTGTAAAGCAAGCCTCTCTCAAGCCGCTCTACTGGCACACCCAGATTCGACAGCTCCACTCGCCCTGGTTACGGACGCTTCAACCTCCGCCATGGGCGCCGTCCTCCAACAAAGGGTTCAGGATGTTTGGCAGCCCCTCGCCTTCTTCTCCAGGAAGCTCAGTCCTGCGCAACAAAAGTACAGCGCATACGACAGGGAGCTCCTGGCGATATACGAGGCTGTTCGACACTTTCGCCACATGCTGGAGGCCCGTCATTTCACCATCCTGACGGACCACAAGCCGCTAACATTCGCCTTCCAACAGAAGAGGGACAACTGCTCGCCTCGACAGTTTAACCATCTGGACTATATCTCCCAATTTACGACGGACATTCGTCACATATCCGGTCGGGACAACATCGTTGCTGACACGCTGTCCCGTGTAGAGTCCGTCGCCTCGCCAGCAACCCCCGAGGCACTAGCAGCAGCTCAGGACGAAGACAAGGAGCTATCCAGCCTCCTGTCAGGGACCACAGCACTGCGGCTGCAGAAAATCAACATCCCAGGTACTGCCGTCTCACTCTACTGCGACACGGCCGGAGTAAAACCACGACCTTACGTCCCTTCTCCTCTCCGCCGTCAGGTATTTGACTCCCTTCATTCCCTCAGTCACCCAGGAATCAAGGCTACGGCTAAGCTCGTCTCCCAACGGTTCGTGTGGCCAGCCATTCAAAAAGACTGCCGCACGTGGGCCCGCTCTTGCCAACCCTGCCAGCGCTCCAAAGTGTCCCGCCACACTGTTACTCCCTTTGGCAACTTTCCCCTCCCGGCTGCTCGTTTTCTCCATATCCACATCGACCTCGTCGGTCCTCTGCCATCCTCGGCAGGATTTCAATACTGCCTCACTGCAGTGGACCGCTTCACTCGCTGGCCGGAAGCCTTCCCTATCCCTGACATCACCGCAGAGACAGTATCACGTGCCCTGCTCTCCGGTTGGATATCCCGCTTCGGTTGCCCGCAGACAATAACTACAGATCAAGGACGCCAGTTCGAGTCCCAGCTCTTCCACTGTCTGGCCAAGATATGTGGCATCCACCTCTGCCGGACAGCCCCCCACCATCCCGCCGCCAATGGCCTCGTGGAACGTTTTCACCGCACAATGAAAGCCGCCATCATGTGCCATGTGGACGAGCAATGGACCGAGGCTCTGCCGCTAGTTCTCCTCGGCATACGCTCGGCCTACAAGGAGGACTTGGGGACATCTGTAGCCGAGCTCGTCTATGGCGAGCCACTTCGTGTCCCCGGAGAGCTCCTGACACCAACCACGCCTACAGTTGAGCCAGCGCACTTCATACAGCAGCTACGCCGCCACATGAGCCAGCTTCGCCCAGTCCCGGCAGCACGCCACTCATCCCCTGCTACATTCATCCACAGGGATCTGAAAGATGCCACACATGTCTTTCTCCGGCAGGACACCATACGCCGCGCGCTCGAGCCACCATACAGCGGCCCGCACAAAGTGATCGCCCGCACGGAGAAAACATTTAAGATTTCCGTGCGCGGCAAGCAGATCATCGTGTCAGCAGACCGCGTGAAGCCAGCTTACATCTTCGCTGAGACGCGACACGGCACCACCACCAGCAGCGGCAGTGGCACTACATCAGCTCTGCCACATCCTGCCCCAGCGGCTGAAAGCACACCTCCAACGCGGCCTCCGCGGACTACACGCTGTGGTCGCAGTGTCCGCTTTCCAGCTCGATTCGACGCCTGAGCACCTTTCTCCGCGAGGGGGTGATGTGGGAACATCCCCACAAATGCAAAACGGCCCTTTCCGCGCAGTACAGCGGTAGTCGGTCTCCCCACCACTGCAACAAGCTCTTCACGCCAGCCAATCCCAGACGGGCAGCCCAGCGACGGCCAGGTATAAAAGGCTACATTTCCAGCCAAAAGTTGTGCATTCCAGTATTCCGGATCCAGCGTTCAATATCAGGACTCAACGTGCTACGAGCCTCCACGATCGGCTCCCGAGCATCATCCGCCACTCGGCCCGTTAGCAGCATCTACAGCTCGCACCCTGCGAAACGCGCCGCAGTGTCTACCAGCACACGCTGCTCGGCACCACAGAGCTGTCCCAGGATCTCCACCGCGCAGCCTGCTCCGCGCAACCGGCTGACACTGTACAGAACTCACTCTCACTGCACTGCTTCAGTGAGTCCGTTCTTCACAGGAGTAACTTTGTCGGACCTCACTAACGCGGCCCTTAGCCGCCACAATAGCAACGGAGAAGCACTTGTAAATACGTCCGACACGGACAACTGTACATAACAATAACCTGTACATATCTACGAGAATAAAGACTGACGTTAATGTGTTTACTGTTGTTGTGATTTCACAGTAGCAGCATACAGTAACCCACAAGCTTCAAAGGCAGGCTGTTGAAGATTTTGACTGCAGAATAGTACACGCCCGTCCTGTACATGGTCAGATTAACCTGGAGTAAGTGCAAATTAACAATTTGCCTAGTATAAACTCCATGACATTCACTATTCGCAACAAAGCAATCTTTGTTTTTCACCACAAACAACATTAGGGAAAATACATATTGCGACTTTAAGGGTAATATGTTTAGTTCCTTAAAGAGACCTCTACATGACTCACTGCTCCCATGAACCATCATTATTCTAACAACTCTCTTCTGTAATTTAAAAACTGTATCTGCAAAGGACGAATTGCCCCAAAAGATCACTCCATAAGTCATGACTGAGTGAAAGAAAGAGTGATACATCATTTTCAATGTATTAAGAGACATATATGGCCTTATGTTCCTTATCAAATAGCATACACTGTTCAATTTCCTTGTAATTTCATCGACATGCTTGTCCCATGTTAAAGCACTCTTGATTGTCAATCCAAGAAATTTAGTTTGATTGGAGATAGTAATTAATTTATTTAAGTATCTGATGTCCCTTTCAACATTTCCAATACTGTTAGTACTGAAATTAATACAATGTGTTTTGACAGTGTTTAATGATAGTAGATTCTTATTAAACCAATCATTAAGTGCCATATAAATTGTGTTTATTTTATACTTAAATTGCAGAGAATTTGTATGGGAGATCAAAACACTTGTGTCATCTGCAAACAATATTGGGACACCACTTTGCTGTAAGGTCATAGGTAGGTCATTAATATATATAAGGAACAACAGTGGTCCCAAAACAGACCCTTGAGGGACTCCATTAGTAACTCTGAGCCATTTAGATAAAGTTTTGTTATTATTAAATCCATTTGTAAGTGAAGTTCTCTGATATATACCCTCTAGGTAAGATCTATAAAGGTCACAGTGCTTATCAATTATCCCATAGAATTTTAATTTACTAATCAATATTTCATGACTCACACAATCAAAAGCTTTTTGGAGATCACAGAAAATCCCACTGATAATTGCTTTATGATTTAATGATTTCAGTATTTCTGATATTAGTCTAAAAATGGCATTATCTGTTCCAACATTAGCCCTGAAACCGAACTGATGTTTACTTATTATGTTGTGCTCATTCAGATGTTTCATTAGCCTGTTATACATTACTTTCTCAAACACTTTAGTCAAAGAAGGTAAGATTGAAATTGGTCTATAGTCACATATATCTTTTCTATTACCCTTTTTATATACAGGTACCATGGTAGCATATTTCAACCTATCTGGAAATACACCAGTGAACAAGACTTTATAACAAATATAGCATAATGGAGTGCTAATATATGGTACACAAGCTTTTAATATATTATTTGAAATTTCATCATAGCCACATGTGTGACTAAGTTTGAGCAACTTTACTATCCTTTCAGTTCCACCAGTTGTAGTTCTCCTAATCTGAATATTAGGGAATGGGCCTTTAAAAGCCTTTAACATATACTTCATATAATCCTCTCTATTGCCTGTCAGTAGCAAAGAATGGGTATTGTCTTTGATGTTATTGTGAATACTATCAGCTATTGTAATAAAATACATATCTGACTCCCAGACACACAGTAAAAGGAAAACTTATACATCTGAACTCCATATAAATCCATCTGTTTTTGTACATGTTTTATAACAAGATATTACCACGCTGTGTGTGTAATTTTAGTTTTAAAAGTATCCCTGAAGATGATCACAATAGGGATCGAAACACGTTGGAGCTAAGTTTTGTAATGTACGAACATTTTCAATAATAACAGTGCATTAGTTGGTATGAACGTGTACTTGTTTAAATATTATGCACAGTCTGAATAATGTAAAATCTTTGAAAATAATGACCTTATTTATGTGAGACAAGAGACAAGATGGCTGCAGAATATGTTAGGACTCTATTGTGGAAATTTATGGAGAGGCAACTCAATATTAGCAAATATTTAATAAAATGACCAACAGAATGTGCAGACAAATAATATACATAGGACAGCACAGCATTTACAAGCCTGTACATTTTCCAGCCACTTTCAGTCACCTTCAGGAGTGATACACTATACTTCTAGGGAGATACTGAAGAATTTAAAATTCAACTGAAATTGATATGTAGCAACTTGTGTATGTGCCAAATGATGATGTTAGGCATGCTGTGGATTAAGAATAGAGTTTTTTTTGTATTGTTCATACTGTCCATTGTCGATAATCAAATCACACAATTTTCAGTCCAACAAAATGCACTTTATTGTTGTCAGATATTCTATATTACAATACTTTGTTAATCAATCATACATGTTCTGATCCCTCGTGGAATCATCATCAGGGATTCACATCAATGTATTATTTCACAAAATTAACTACCAGTACACATACATATTAAAAAGATGTGAAAAGTCAACAAGTTAAGATGTAGGTGATTTGTTTTGCAATGGATCCCTGGTATACCATACTTTGGAACTTGCCTGAGTATGTGTGTGGAAGGATTAGGCAATACTGAATAGAGAATAGAGTATCAGCATAGACATGGGTACAGGGTGTGCCATGTGCATCCAGGCACAGTGTAACGCGTGAAAGCATAAAATATTGTGGTGCTGCCCATAGGCGTAACTTGGCTAATAACGGGGGGTGCAAACTCGACTGGAAGTGTTAGGAACTTTAATTTACATAGGAGTTCAGTTAGAAAGCGAGGGAACATTGGTTTCAACCAGTCCTTACTACACATACACTGCTTTCCCCCACACTCATCTCAGTACTTTTATTTGCCTTGTTTCAGCTCTGTAGCCAAACAGTCTATTCTTAGGTAGAAAAAATATTATGTGGGGGGCATTTGCCACTAGCGGCATCTGCTGAGTATGAAACATGGTTGTGCTGCCTTTTAGCATTAGGTTAAAATCTGTTAGGAATTTTTAAAAATGTACTTGACACACTTCATTTTACCAATATCAACAAACTTGGTATTAGTTATCAAGGGAACAATTGTACACAGAACTCAAAAATATACATAAATGGTGAATATCCATATTTAATATAAGTTTCTAGAACTATTTGAATTTTAGAATAGCAAATTTCATGAAGTAAAGCACTTCTTTGTACTTGAAATTAATATGAAATATATTTTTTTTTCATTTCTTCATTTTGAGCACTTCTGTGTTCTTCCTTTCTTTGTGCTTTACTTTAGCAAACCAAATACGACTATATTAGAACTCAGTGTTTAGGACTGTCTTACACTGAGCCTGGATCTCTCCTGAAGAGAAGGAAAGAGGTATGGGCTTGACAAAGATAGAGAGCTATAAGGGCTTGAATGTCATGCATGGGTCTGACTAATGAACACATGATAAGAAATCTGCTAGAACAAATTTCGAACCAAACCCAAATTCAATGAAACGAACTCCAAACAGACAAAAATACGGAACTTTATTATGTGTATTTAGGCAGTAAGGATACATGCTGATTTCATAAAGTGTTGTGCAAAACATGCGTTTCATTTTCTAAAAAATGAAAGTAATTCCATTATTTTATCTTTTCTGGATTACATAATAGTCAAGTTTTTTGTAACCCACATGCAAAAATTTGAATGGCCGACTAAGAGAATGTCGTACGTCAGACCCCGCCAGCTTGGTTTAAATCCCAGTGCATAAAGGTTAATGCTTGTACATATATGCACTGTAGGCATTACATGCAACCACTGCTGGATCCACATTACTGCAAAATGGCAATATGTGCACCACTATTTTTGTAACAAAGACTTATTCACCTCCAGGTGTGGTGTGAGGACTAATGCAACAATGCTAGAGTAATGTAAGTGGACGCATGTCCAGTGACTTCTTGAATTTTCTCACTTGATTTGTATTGCGTCTGGGTGACCTTCTGTTTGAAAAATCCTCAAGCACATTGTAACAAGATGACATCTGGACTTCCGGATGGCCACTCCAGTGGCACCAGTAGATGCTGTGATCTGCAGCCAAGCCACTTATCTCTGAACACTTCACTGAAGAATTCTCTCACAATGATTGCATTATGAGCTGGGGCTTGATTGAAACTTACAGTAAAATCACTTTGGATGTCGCTCATTGTTCTCCCTGTTTGTTGTCTTTAATGGGCCCATGTGCTTGTGAAGATTTTTTCTTTCACAGTGTAAGTGGACCTGTCAGCCATATCTTACATGACTATATCACCTAGAATGGGAAAACCATTACATAAACACCGGGGGTAACAGAAATTTCAGAAAACTTTCTACATCTTCAAATGAGAGCACCTGCCCCATAATTTAACTTTCACCCTTCAACTAGCCCACACTAGTTCTTACACTCTTCACATTTTCATGAGTTGCACAACACTTTGAATGTCCACATCACTTACAGTGGTTATCTGTAAGCAGCTTGTGTTCTTGAAATAATAACATCCAGTATAGATTGTACTAAGTATAACAGAACCTGAGAGTGAAATCGTTCTGAAAAGGCACAAAAATAAGACTTAATAATCCTCACCAAGGATAAAAACTCAAAACATTTACACAGCAGTGAGGAAGAGAAATATTTTTCATGTCCACTGAACTTCATGCATCACCACACACCATGTAGCTTTGGGAAGAAAATAATCAACTAAACATCTTTTAGTTTATTTTTGTCTGTTAAACAATTTACTGTTTCAAAATATACATCCAATTAGTTTAATTTACTTGACTTCTCTTATCATAAATTACAGATTATTAGTTTAACATACAGATCATGTTATGAGCTGTGTGCAAGGTCATTACTCATGCAGTGAGTTGTTTCTGTCAAATCAATATTACATGATCCCATTAAGATGCATGTCTTGTGATTACAATGCTCCCTTTCATTCCCTCTTCTGTTTAGTTCATTTTCAGGTTCACATGCTTTACTTCAACAGTTCCATTTCTTTGGCTTTTGTTTTATCATATGTGGTTGCCAACCAAAATGAATACAAGAATACCATCTAAAGAATTTCCATTTGGTGAAAATGAGTTTATATACTGATGATAATTTCCTCCTCTCCTCACTTGATCCATAATTTATAGACATTAACAACTAGTTAACAGATACAGTACTTTGTTATTCAGATTTAGTAGGAAATTATACTGCTCACTTAAATTCTGGCATAGCAAAGCACAGAAAAATAAATATGCTTGCACCTCCACCTTTACTTACAAAATAACTTTTTGTGATATTTAATAATTTCAGTGGCAAGGGGGTTCCTGCAAATTTTGGAAATCACATAAAAAAAAAGAATCCAAAGAATTATGTTCATGAGAATTCTGTTCTTCATCTTAATGCCTGAAGTTTATGTGCGAAGTGCACATTCAGATTTGGGCATAAGTGTAGTATACCATACACATACACAGTAATGCCAGCGTGGCAAAGATTTAGTACTGACCTCAGTCACTGTATTTTGCTAAACAGTACCAGTTTGCTGGCTATGAAATTTGCTCATAAGGGAAGGGACATGAACAGGGATGGTGGGTTCTCCTTGAGCAGGCTGTGAAAACCTCCTGTCCATTCATTTGAAGGAAAGGAAGAACATTGTCTCCACAAACAATATGGTCACTTCCTCCAATTGTGACAGTCCTCTACCCATACCCTCATTAAGTGGACTTCTTACTTTATAATTTCCACATGCTCTGGCTCTGAAAAGGGTTATTCCTGTTTCTTAGTTTCAAATTTCCTCCCCAGCTTTACCATTGCCTCAGATTACATTCTACCTCCTTTTCATGTGTTTGATTATCCACACGCATATATAACATGGCCCAAAGCTTCCTTACACACTATGACTGTGCAATTGAAGAGAGCACATTCCTCTGAAAGGTAGGTGTCCAACTAAAAGACTACATGGTTTCTTAACTCAGAACACATATACCTTGGTATGAACTTGCTTCATAATCCCATGTCGTCACAGTGATCCATATATCCCCACCACATATAGTAGTGGACCACATTACTTGCTAAAGTGACCTTAAAACAGGTACATAATTTTTGTTTTTGAACATCCAAAAATTCCGAAGTTTTATGAAAAAACACACACATAAACATATACAATGATATGCCAAGTCCACTTTTACACTCTTTTTCTGCATCAAAAGGAAAACAGCAAGCCTATGAGGTCATCGTACTGTGTGTCACTGTGTCCTCCATTTCAGTTTGAATCAGATGATCCATTTTCACATAATTTTGTATAAATGTTATGCCACTGACAGCCGGCCAAAAGACACAGATTTTAGTTTTTTACCATTACTAGTAACAAAATGCTGAACAAGCAAACTTCTGAGATAAACAAAATGCTGAACAAGCAAACTTCTGAGATGGAGGTGACTTTACCACACTTAGTCTAGAGCCCTGAAATGTGCTAACAGACAAATGTTTGTTAAGGAGACACTTTTGTGAGTACAAAATAATAACATAGCACCCACAAGAAAATTTTCTTTAGTTTTCAGACTGATACTGATCACTAATGAATCACTGGAGCTGGGCATCTGAAATTTGGTATGGAGACAGACCATAAACATGGTCAACAGATTATCTTTGAAACACTATCTGAAAGTTAGTAGCTATAAATACAATGATGATGCTGATGATGATGATGATGATGAACTTTTTAAGTAACATCCAGCAAGTATAGCACATAATGAATCTTTACATAAGTAATATGTTATTTGCAAAAATTAAAACAAAACAACAATAATAATACTAATACGAATAGGTATGTATGACTAGCAACCCATGTAACAGGAAAGTAGTCTTCAGAGTTCTACTCAGAACTCCTTGTTATTTCTTAAAATAAAAACAAGATGACAAGACAGGCAATGTACATATGAATGTAAGATTGAGGCGCATTCATATAAGCATAGTACACATGGAAATGCAATAAGTATTACATATTCTGAGTGTGTGTCTGTAGCCTTAGTTATCCAGCATGCAATGCGCGTGCACTGTACTATATTGTTATCTGTGGCCTCTCTACCTGTACCATATTTTTCCACACATCTCATAAACAGCACGATTTTCAGAAAAAAGTTATTGAACATAAAATACGTGTTTTGATTTTATCTAAAACTGTGTCAGAAATGTTTCTCATTCTAAGAAGAATTGAGCGAGACATTGTCTAAATGTATGTAAAATATCTGTTATTCCTGTCAAATTTTAATGAAAGTTGAACTTTCTTGACAGATTTTTGAAACATACGGAGATATAAAATTTCTTGAAAATCAGTGGGAGCTAGCTGAGTTATTCCACAGGGATTGACAGACAGACAGACAGACAGAGAGAAATAACAAAGCTAATAGTTGCTGTTTGCAATTTTGCAAATGCGCCTAAAAACCGACCTCTGTCAGTAAGTAAAATAGGTACAGAGCCTGTACTTGGCATTGAAGACATCATGGGAATTGTTGATAGGCTTGCTGGCAGTTGTGATGGTAATTTTGTAATACTGGATGAATTTACAGGAGCAGTCAGGTGGTCATGGATTTGCAGGTTGTGCCTTTGCAAAGGATAGGAATACTTGTTCCAGTGTTGTTTCACTGATAGTGTAATCTTCCACAGGTTCAAAGTTTTGTTTCATCTGTTCCATTGTGAGGAAGAGATACTTCCAAGGTGTCTTGGGGTTAGTCACATGGTAATGCAGCAATCCCTGTACAAAACACAATCATCATATTGCTGTTAAGGAAAGTAATAAAATTGTTTTGTTGCAACAGAAAAACAAATAACTCAATAAATATGAAATTAAACAAACATAAGGAAGATAATATTAAAATGGATTTTAAGTGTGCAGTGGCATAGCTAGGGCTTTTGATTTCTGGTGCAAGTTCTCGCAGTGGTAACCCCTAACAGAAATTATGAACTTAACATAGGCTATGATCATTTATTGAACTCCTCTTAAATGGCTTAAAAATTTAAACATTTTTGAGCCCAGAAAATTACATTTTTTATTTAAAATATTTATTTTGCTACCCCTTTGATTCTGCTGCCCATGGTGGCTGTGCCACATCCCCTCTCCCAGCTAGACCCCTGTATGTGTGCAATTCTAAAATTTTTGAAAACTAATTTTCGTAATATGCTCCTACAATGTTCAGTCATACTGAAGCTGAAGTATTTATGAATATCACCGATGCTTTCATTCTGATCCTGCCAGGTCTTTGCCCATGTGTCCTGTTACAGTTTCCATACACCTCCTCAGTGGTCTTCCCAAACTTTTCTTCTTCCTAGGTTTCTATACTGTAAACTCTTCTAGTATTATTTTCCATTCTTACATGGTGCTTTCAATTACATAGTAGGCCAATATTAGTTTTGTTTAAATCTGATAACTGATGACCACTGGAAGCTACTTTTGGTTATCTTGTGGACAGGCTTTGAGGTAATATTTCACCTAGTCATGATGGCATACTATGTATATGCAGTAGTATTCATATCCATGTAAGGTAGACAGTAGGGGTGCTGCTTAACAACATTTATAGATTTTGATTTTGATTTTTAACATTGTTTGATATTTTGTGATTTTATGCATTTCCCTTATTTAAGTTTCTACTTTATACATCCATTTTGGACTCAGACAGTGAGATGAAGACCTTCTTAATCATTTTATGTCATACAAATGATCTTGACTTCAGCAAGGGAGTTTTGAAGAAGATCAGGAGACTATAAATATCCATAGACAATTCAAAATTTGCTCTAAAGTGAGTACCATGAGCAAGAACACTTATTTTAGTTCTGTTTTCTATGACATGTAGTCTTTTATAATCCTTCACTTATTGTAAACAAATGTTTGCAGGAACGGTGTGTGTGTACGTGCTATGCAAATAACAGCATTTCTGAACTGCCATGGTAACATGTTTTCCCATACAGAACCACTGTTTACTGTGTTTAGTGTAACTAATGAAAGTGATATATTTCTCATTCCACAGATTACAAGTAAATGAAAGTGGAACATTTTTTATTCCTAAATATTAAAATTTTTGTGATTAAATTCTCATCTCAAATTAATTATAAAAACCTATACATGCTGTTTGATACAAGGCACTGCAACAATGACTGTGCATCATGCCATTGACATGTGCAGGAATTAAGGTATAGCTTCACACATTCTTAATAGCTGTATTAGATGAAGGTGAGTGGTCAGCTTCAGATTTCAGTTCCTTTATCCTTCGTGAGAGAGCCCCTGGTTCTCACTGGATAGCAGGCTGGGTGGGCCTGACTGATCATGGTCAGGCAGCATGTAGTCAGTCACTATATGCTTGAGCTATCCTATCTCATGGGTTAAGAATATAAAACTAAATTTCTTTGGCAAAGTACTTAATTTACCTGGTGTTCATCCTTCAGAATACAGCCGGTATTAAAGTTATTCTCAATTTCATTCTTTAGTGATTTCACAGCCTCTTCACTGGTCCCTCCCACTCTTAGTTTCACAGTGACTGTGAAGCCCTGTCCATATTTCTGCTTCAGATACTGGATGCCTCCCATACACATGAATTGCCCACCCACCATGATGGCCAGCCTGTTACACAGTGCTTCACACTCCTCCATGCTGCAACAAAAGCACCATACACAAGCCCACTCAAGAGAAAGTGTGACATAATTGGATCACTCTGTGTGGAAGGGGGGGGGGTGATGGAGCAGTTGTCCAGTTTATGTCAGCTGCAGGTGACAAAACATCTACTACTCTTAACATTCTTCTTATTATTTCCTACTATCAAAACTCATTTCAAAAGTGGACCAAAGCAGGAAAGTGGTTTTTTTATAGTTACTTTTTACTTATGTTTGACTAAATATGACTGTGATTATTTCAAATGACAAGCCTGTAATATTAATATGGTCAAAAGTTCATTAGAAAGCCCATTTTCATATCAGGCAGTCAAAAACAGTCACACACAATAAATGCTACAGTTTTCAACTGAAATACAGAAATAATCAAGCAACGTGGGAAATGTACCAATATCAGTAAAATGTTTAGCTGAAAATTAAGTGGCCGTGACTCCCTTGTGTAAAATGATCCCATAAACACAAAATGAGTCCACCAAAGTTGCTGAAAATGATTAATACTCAACACCAAAGTGCAATATTAAAATATGGATGTTTAAATCAAAGCACAACATTTTCCCTGTTTCCTTAAATACTGTTGCCGCAGCTAGGGAGAGAGTAAACTTCCTTAGTTCTTGTCCCACCAGTTGAGATGGTCACAAGCTACAACTGACAGCGGCCAGTAATCACGTTTCTGCCGAAGTCATCCATGAAATTCTACAGACATGCTTTCATTTATGAGGCTGCTTCTTACCACAAGGCAGCTGGTCACAATGAAATTCTAGAACATTTTATTTCTCCATTTAAAAAAACTATCAGTAAGTGTTCATCACGAATATTATTGGATTACTACTGTCAGTGGGAAGTAAGTAAAATATGAATATAATTTCTGTAATTTACTGCTATACTGAACACATTTCACACTTAAATTTGGTTCTGCCACAAATCAGCTTACTAACATTACTTTAATTACAGCAGAAGAACAAATTAATGTCAGTTCTAATGACAGATTAACTCATTAAATTATTAAGCTGTTAACATTTAATAACAGGCGAGTGGTTCCAAAAGAATTTACCAGTTAATTCAGCATAATTTTCAGTGTGGTGCTACATCACATGGATGTGGTAGAAAATGAAATACGAATGTCACAATGTATAAAATTTCAATCTGTATGAATAATTAAAAATATACACCTATGTTAATAAAGCAAGAAAGAAAGAGAGAAAAGGAAACTACTTTGGAGAATGAGAACATGGTATGAAGTCTGTAAATGACTGCTTAATGTGACATACCTATGTGAAGTAAGCACTACAGACTGGCCAGACTTCTGGACAGATGTTAGTACAGTCCACAGGTTTCGTCTGGCCACAGGATCAACTCCACTTGTTGGTTCATCCAGGAAAATAATGGGAGGGTCCCCTATTAGGGCCATGGCAGTACTCAGTTTACGTTTATTACCACCACTGTATGTTCCACACTGCCGGTTCTCATACTCCTTTAATCCTGTACAGAAGTATTATTAACTCATAAATAAATATGTTACCTCATCATATATAACACTGTTACTAAGCCTCAGGTAGCATAAACCTAAAGTTCAGCACCACAAGAACTCGTCTGCCACCTCCTGTCCCAAGACTCATCTTAATTTTATTGTCCAGCTTCCTTTTAGTTATTCCATTTTTGAAAAGATGTGACACTGAATCTGTATGTTCATTCTTTGTCTCCTGCATCCTAGAGGAATGCTCATTCTGCTTTCTCCTAGCTTTCACATAACAAAACTAGATGACCTGCATGTATTGGAGAGTGCCTCTTACACAGTCTTATAAATTGTCCACTTACTTCGTCCTTCTTTGGTCTATATTTTCCTGAGCACCTTGTTTAAATATGACTATAATCAACATTTTTCTTCATTGTAAGAGATCACATATTACACCCAACACAAGTCAATAGTAAAAAATCTTAAGTGTTTTGGAAAGTAGGTGGGCTATGAAGCATTTTTATAATGTGAAAATGACCAGTATTACTATAATTTATTCTCCATGAACCTCACTTACATTTATAAATGCTGTTTTCAGATGCTCAAATCCTGACATATTCCTAAAAGGTGAATTGCACATAGATAGTTATGCCTGACTTTGTTGCCAGTTTTAGTTTCTGTCATGCTCATATATTTAGTTCTCTCTATACAGTTTCTTTATTGACCTGTAGGAACATGGGAGACTCAGTAAAGTAAAATTGTATGTTGAAGTAATAGGCAGGACTGTCCTGATGGGTTAGATAATGTATTAAAATAGTTTTAATACTGAATTAGCTTATATTTAAAACAAAGTATTAGCTTTATTTAATCCTTCACTCTATTTGCTAACACTGTTGTTACATATTGGTTGTCAGAAACCATATGCCAGTTGAATTCAATTCTTAACCTTCAATGTCCCATCACAATTTGTCTTTCACAAACAGTAAAGTAACAGTGTGTTAAAAGTGTTATTTGTTGTTTACATCCTTCTAAATGGCTAACAGTTTTTTAACTTCTAATGGTTCTACAATTCTGAATTTTTAAGGAAAAATCTCTTCTAGTGGAATTGTGAATTGCAAAGAGTAGTTTCCAATGCAAAACTATTTACACCAAATTGTTAACCTCAAAGACACACAAATCACAAATTACATTTAAATTAGAAAATAATTCCTCTAATTTAAACAGTATTGGAAACATGTTCTCCGGTGGTATACTTTTGCCTATGTACTGTTTAAATTTCCAGTCTGTACCAGGAATTGCAGCACAATATATTATTCACTTTCATGAATACTGATGTTCCATTATAAGATGTGACAAGGAAGAATAGGTGTACTTCTAAAGCACACCTATTCCCAAATGTGTTCTTTGATATTTTTCATTGGTACCTACCTGACCCATCTTCAAGGGTCAGGCAGGCTGCGTGACCCTTGAAGATGGGGCGATAGGCTGTCCTGAAACGTTGGCAACTAACTAACAATCAACACTGTGTAACATCCTAGAATCATTTACACTGCAGTGGAAGCCTGATATCCTGCTGCTCTGGAAGCTTTGGAGAACAGAAAAATTTCTTATCCTTGCCAGAAATAAAACCATGATTCCTTAGTCATCTAGCCTGTAGCCTAGTTGCTATACTATACTGTACTATTTCATGTGAACTGACAATTTAATACTGCATGTAATTAGGGAGGTATCTTCAACAGTGGTGTTCTAGTTTTGTACGTGATGTAGTATAATGGGTTTTTCTGATATTTTGGAAGATCTTGAATGAAATCCTCCACAAAAACCTGAAATCTTATGGGGGGTATCTTCATTCAGAAATGCGAGTGTATTTACTATTGGAAAGGAGCAGTAAGTGAACTCTGGACAAGCACACACTTGTGAACCACTGAATATCTACAGGTATAAGTTACCAAGGTATGCAGAAGCGGGTGTTACTAAATATGTGGCATTTCTGGAGGTCCTTGATTTGAATTTTGGCTTAAGGTATGTCTCGTGTATAAGGGTTTATATTGTTTCACTCATTTGCTCCAGGTAAAAGCTGGAACAATGTCTTGATATACATTATCACCGCTTCCTTCATGATTCATAGTCACCATCATTTAATGCTGCATGGATTCTGCAGTTGATGAAGTAATGTTATATGAACCAAGAAACAAGCACTTTTTTTGTATGTGATTATTCACTGCTGCTTGAAACCAGTTCCACAACTCACCCATCAATGAGATCCATTTGTTGACTTCATTACCTATATTAGATTTTGAAACTCCACGAAGACTGGCAAAGAGTTCCAACATTTCACGGCCTGTCAGGGTTTCGTTGATGCCATCAAACTGTGGGCAGTAGCCGATCTGTGCCAGGAACTAGAAAAAATATATTATTTAGTTAATGAAAGTCGATGATCTATCATAATACATCTGACAAAGAAGAATTATTCCTGCTTCCTGTTACAAGCTTTTAAGATTTTTGATGCTGTCTGTGAGATGAGTTATTCACATGTTTCATTTGATTTTGTGTGTAACACAGAGAGAGGCTTCTGTATAACATGAGTCTTTTATGTGACAGGCACCTCTCTTTACCATTTCCACATCAAAATAACATATTCCTCCTGCTTAGTCACTTCATTTCGTATTGATTTTTATTCCACACCTTCCTACTTCATTACCTTATATGTGCCATTCACCACTTCTCTAAAACACAAAAAATTCAGGGTACCTTTAAATAATGTCATTATTACAATTAAATATTTATCACTAATAATTTTGTCACAGTAAAATTATACTTATCTTAAGTATTAAATTAATCCTATAGTCTTCAGTGTTCATTTCTACGTGCGTCTGCATACATATGCGCCAGTATAGTACATGTCAGAAGTATGTTACTAATAATTCAGGAATTCCTACCTTGTGCTTTTCTTCCTGAAGTCTGTACTGGTTAATTAGTGCATCTCCACAGGAAGGAATTTCATCTCCAGTAAGCATCCTGAAAGTGGTGGTCTTGCCAGCACCATTGACACCAAGCAATCCAAAACATTCACCAGGACGCACACTGAAACTGACACCCTTTACTGCCGCGAAGTTGACCTTAAACTTCTTCACCAGATTATGGACCAACATAATATCATCACTGCTCTGCTGAAGAGTGGCTGCTGTGAATCAGAAATTGGCCCACACATCTTAACTAAACCATAAATAGGGATTCAGAGAAGAGCTGGAGGGAAATCACTGACACTGAATATAACCTTTTTGTTGGGAAAGTTTATAGTGTGGCTGAAGTACCTATTTCTTTCCAAATTAAAAGCTCCTACCTTATATGATGGATTTAGAAGAATGTTTTAATTTAAAGAAAATGTCACAGAAGCTATGCTGGTGAAGTCTAGTTTAAAGGCATTTATGTAACTTTTTAATGTAACTTTGTAATATAGGCAGTATCACACTTTTTACACTGCAGAATAAATATTTATAACTTGTACCTTATTTCAAGTATGTCACAACTCAATTAAAGTTCCCTCTCAACACTTCTTGTTACGTCTTCTGTTCATCACCAAATAAATTTTGACTTAGGGAATGATCTAATATGCTCAGAAAAATTTACCCAATTCAAATTTAGAAGGGGTGACTTACGTTTTTAAAATCTAAAGAACATTGCAGCTACCAAAAAAAAAATTGTTGTGTTTACTTTAAATTTTAGAGAAGTAAACAGTATTCATTAATATTTAAATTCACTTAACACATTCATCTCGCCTGTGCAGTTTTCATCCCGTGTGGTGATATCTGATGTAAAAAACTACTCATTTCATAAGATTCATAAATACGCTGTCAATTCATAAATCAAAAGAAACAAGTACCAATAGAGTAAAATCTCTGTATGTAGTAGTGAAATTCTAGAAGCCCATAATTTGGGAAAGTGTTATGTGGAAATTCTGTGTTTACAGGCAACACAAATTTAAGTTCTCAAATTTCCTTGGCAGTGAGTGTTCACACTGTGGTCTTCCAGGTTGTGGCACCATATAATACTGTAGAAGGACACCAAAGTTTTGGAGGAATTCAAAGAATTCTCTCATCTAATCCCTGAAAGGAAAGAAACTTCTCTCCAATGAAAAATAGACCCCTTTTTCCGAGACCACACTTCTCTACCTGGGCTGTAAAAATTAAAGATTTGCTCACTTTCTGCTTCACATCCGCAGTGGACCTGAAAAGGGTCATCTTTGCTCAAGATTCCATGGCCCTTCTGTGACATTAACACTGTGGCCCTACATGACGCCATTTTGCCTCACATTTCATCTTCCCCAGTCATATCACTGTGTGTGTGTGTGTGTGTGTGTGTGTGTGTGTGTGTGTGTGTATAAGATTAACACCTGACAGAAAATAAAAATTAGTTTAGTCAAATTTTAGCCACCAGTAAAGTAATGCTTGTGTACTAGCAAAAGCCTGGTGTAACCAGTTACATTCAAACATGTAAATGAAATGCAACTAGTAAATTTGAATTTGAATTTCAATCTTCACCATTTCTATAGACTTCACCTGTATCCTGACTGCTGTCCCGCTCCTGTCAGTCTGAGTGACCACCTTCCTTACAAAATGCCTATATATTCTAACAGTTCTTCATGCTATTCAATTCAACCCTGCAGAGAGGTACATCACATTTTGCCAAAATGTTTGTATCCACCTAAATATTACATTTTGTCATAATGCAAACATGACAATCTGCAGACTATATAAATTTAATTATTACACATTACCAAGAGCCATGTTTTCCTGTTTAATGGGTTTCATTTTCTAAACAGGAAGTGGAGGTTGAATGAAATGTGTTGTGATACTGGCACTTAGTGGGAACCATAATAAACATACACTTGCACAATTTTCACTTCTCTGTAATGATTGCATTTGTAAGATATTTTCACTAACAGACAAGAGCCATTTTGTGTAAATTTTATAAAAAAATGCGCAGTACTCATATTTCTTTAACTCTTTGAACTTTTTGACATGACAGAACACAGAAAATAAAGCACATCCTGCACGATACAGTAAAAGGCAAGACATGTAAAGAATAGCCATAAATATACAGTATCTGAATCTCAGACAGTGGTGGGTGGAAATGTTCGGTTAAAATGATACTAAAGATTATCTTACTTTTGTTTAAACTGATATACTTGTCACACATAAGAGTGAAGATTCTAGTTCACTGAAAACAACTAAAAATTAAAAGAACTGTACCTCCTATTTTGCTATTGACTTGCTTCTTTTCAGTCAGAACGTCATCTTCCAGTTGCTGTACATCAATATCTATTCCAATTGCTGTCTTCATGATCATATCTTCCAGTTTCTCAAAAACACCATAATCTACTAGCATTATCAGTCCAAAGTAAAGTATGCTATCTACTGCCATATAGAGTATTTGTTCACCAATGGCATTTTGGTTGCTATCATCTGCAAATTCCAGGTAGGGCTTATATATTGGAGGACAGTAGCCATCTTTGCACTCAGGTTCTGAAATAAGAAAAAACTGCAATTGCAAGACATTCAACTTTCTACACAAATTACGTTTTGGAAAGCTGAAGTATTTATTCTATAAATTACAAAGATTATTTGAATATGCAGTTCAATTTGCATATGAATTTTTTGTCATTGTACATGTTTTAAGAACTATTCCCAGTATTACTTTTTACAAAGTAATTCATTTTCTTTGTACTTAAGTTCATTATATGTGTAGGATGGCCTGCAAGTTGTTTTAATAACCTGATTAGTATGATTTTATTTTGTTATTTATCGTTTGTTATAAAACAATATCATTATTCTACCAAACAGTAAGAAGGTTTATGGGAAACAGATTGGAAAGGAAGAGGTTGGGACCAAATTTGAGGGACTACCCCAACATTTGCTGAAGAAACTGGGGAAAACCACAAAAACCATTTTTGACAAGTCAGTGTCCCTGCTGAGATTTGAACCCAAGGAAGTTCATTACCATTGGTTTTAGTAATAACATGTATGTAGACTGTTAGAAAATGTACAAAATTTTGCAGTAGCTATTCCATTAGATTATGTGCCTCAGGGAACAATTCAGCAGTAGTAGCAACACCATTACTTTGAGTTTGAATAAATGAAACATTTAATAACGTTCATATACTGAAGTTGAGGGTTTCGAATAGTTTTAATTATTTTAATTTACAGAACGTGCAGTGACAGACATATGCCACTTGAAAAGCTGAGAAACTGCACACTGACCTACTGGTTAAAGAAGTTTGGATGTCATTAATTTATTGCATATAAGGCAGAATTTTTTACTTTGGCTTGTCTCTTTAATCTGACATCCTGCCTACAATTCTAACTAAAATTAACACTTAAGTACATTATGTAATGAAACTCAGAATGTCCCACTTTATATCTATGTCCTTTGAGAATCATCAGTATGACGTCCAACCCGTTGTGTGTACTATCAAAAATAGCAACAGTTTTCGGTCAATACAGCTATTTTATTTATACACACAGTTGATATAGCTACATATTTCATCTAACTATATGCCACCTTCAGGCTACAAGTAATTCAAAGGCACCATGCAACATGCGTAATACATTACATATGTCACGCAAAATCAAGACTGAGCTCATTTTATTACATAAGAAGCATAATATTCTTAGTAGGATGGCTTGATGTAGCCATGTGCCTCATTGGTAATTCCATGGTTAAAATATGTTGAAATTAAAATTAAACTTAATTAGTATTTTTTGATGTGATGTAATCATTAAGTTGTGCATATAAATTTACAATTTGTTAGAATGTTCCAGTTGTGAAGTACTGTCCTAGCAGTGTAAATATCTTCCTATATACATCAAACCTGATTTAGATTTTATTATAAATCAGGTTTGATGGATATAGGAAGATATTTAAACTTCTTGATGTTTTTGGTATCTGTAACACTTTATATCCCTTGAAGATGATGGCATGTCCATTGAAACATGTAGGGATAAGGCCAGTATAAATATTACTTTGTGACTTTTGTACATAATTTTTGGTTTGTTCTAATTAACTTGTAACATGCAGGGTGTACAACATATAAAATAAACTAGCCGGTGAAAAATTTTTAAGGTTTCCATTTGACTCACCTTCCTAATACATTACTTAACATGAACCAATGTGCTATTTTGCTTGATTCACATACACATTTTCCAGTACACATTTTACGTGAGCTACCACTCTTCATCTGTGAAATATGTTTTGGTACTGACCATTAAAAATTCTTATTATGATAAAAATAACTTGTAAGGGACTGTATTTATAAAAAAAGGATGCCTTCAAAATGTTATTTCTAATGCACTTATTCACAGATGTGTGTCTTACTTGTTATTTTGAATGACAAGCTATATAAAGAAGGCTACATAGTTTATAAATCACACCTTTACAATTTCTGTTATAAACATGTATTAATTTGGAAATAATGTTTATACATAATTCTTCATTATGATGCACGCATTCAATACTTTATAACAACTATGAGCATACCAGCTGGAAAATATTAAGTGGGATGCAAATTAAAATTACCATTAAGACAAAAGAAATATGTGTTGGTGTCAACATTTAAATGGACATAAGTAAATGGTCAGATAATACAGTACATAAACTTACGACAGCAAACATCATTTCCAGGGCAGCGTATTGTCTTAATTCTGCATCTGTTGTTTCTCATAACCTGGTCTGAGAAGCGCATGAACCCAAATGTGATGGAGAAGTGAGGAATAAGTTGTAGAACATATTTGAGACCATTTCCTGCACTTTTAAAGTCTTCTGCCTGTAGCATGGCGTACACTACCAAGCTCATGATCATCCCTACAAAAGAAGGCACACATTAGAAATGTACAGGAGACCAAACATGGTGTGTGCACATATAACATATTTCTGTCAGAGATAAGCAGGCACAAGAAATTACTGAGAGTCTTCCTGCTACAATAGAGCAATGTCGAGAAGAGTAGAGTTTCATGCAGAGGAACACACTTCGTAGCATTACAAGCCTTTAGTGATATCCAATAAAAGAATAAAATAAGCAGCACGATGTAGCAGTAAAGGACATTTTTATGTGGTATTGACAAATTATACAATTATTAATTTGTGCTATAAAAATTTATGGTAAAGTTGTCCTTGTTCATGCCATAAAGGCATGTAGGGGAATACAGGTATAGATAACTTCATTTGTTCTTAACCTCAGCACTAGATGGAAGCAAGTGGTTAAATTTATGGCCTGGCCACTTTACCCCCAGGGAAATAACCCCCGGCACTCACTGAATAGGAGGATGGGTGGGCCTCAAAGCCAGTCCTTATATGCTGGAGAAGAAAATATATTTTGCCCCTACCCCAAAAAAATCTACTATACTGTACAGTGTACAGTCCTCAGTTGGTCTTGCTTCCTTTAAAATTATTAGGTAGTCCACAATGCAATACTTACCAGTCAGTATACATACAACAGCAACCAGAGCAAAGGCCCCTGCGCTACTTTTTCTGAAATAGCTAAATATGTATACAAATGGAATGCTGCACAATCCATACATCAGTACCATGAGGAAATAAACACCTGCAAAAATACAGATGTGAAATGTTGAGCAGTAAATGTTAAGTATTATGCATTCACACAGTCTAAACCAGGGGTGCACAAATCCTTGGGGCGAGGTCACTTGGGTGACTAAATTTTGGATGGTGGTACTGAATTTTTGAGGTCCTTATTATTGAACTCGCTTCACTTCACCCATCTGGCACCTAGAATTTTGAGCTGGCTTCTACATCTTTGGAAAATTTGTGCACCCCCGGACTAGACTGCTGCTGAAATTATGAAGTTCAGTTTACACTACAGCTAGTGACAAATGTGGAAGGAGTTTGCCTAAACTCTCCAATCCAACTCCCACCACTTGCTACACAACTGTTAACAATTTGGGATTAATGGGAGTCACACACACACACATCATCATCATCATCATCACCACCACCACCACCACCACCACCTTCTTCTTCTTCTTCTTCTTCTTCTTCTTCTTCTTC
>BLKM01010449.1:0-12479 GCA_013340265.1 Coptotermes formosanus
TGTATGTATGTATGTATATGCTTACCGTTTTGTGTGTGTGTGTCTGTGTGTGTGTGTGTGTGTGTGTGTGTGTGTGTGTCTGTGTGTGTGTGTCTGTGTGTGTGTGTGTGTCTGTGTGTGTGTGTGTCTGTGTGTGTGTGTGTGTGTCTGTGTGTTGGTGTGTGTGTCTGTGTGTGTGTCTGTGTGTGTGTGTGTGTGTGTCTTTCAGGTAACTTTTTTGTTCATGGCCTTACTCTAAGCTTTTTCTAGTATTATTTTTTGTCCAGTAATTGAAACATGGCCACCGCGCGTAATTTGAGTACTTGGTGGGTATAGGTTAGTGCCGTTTGGTGTATGACTGGGCCGTGTTGTTGAAACACGCTACATTAAATGTGTCGTTTAGCATAGAATCTAATTGCAGGATGGTAATTGCGGTGAACATTTTAACAATTGGAGAAGAAGTGAGGGCTACCGCCATGCTGATGAGCTCTGTGCTCTTCTGGGGTATTACACAGCGTCGAGTGCTAATCCTTTACCGACGTTTCGGGACAAGCTATCGGTCCCATCTTCAAGGATCAAGAAGTCCAAGAAGAGTGACCCTTCTTGGACTCCTTGACCCTTGAAGATGGGACCGGTACGTTGTACCGAAACGTCGTTAAAGGATTACCACTCGACGCTGCTTTATACCCCAGAGGAGCGCAGATCTCAATGTAAATACTTGTTGAGATACCTAAACAACAGGCTGCAAATCGCTTTCATGGCTGCAAGTTTTCACTTGCGAGAGTTTAGGCTTGCGCCGCGATGTAGGTGAGATATGCGCTCTTGTGGGGTATTACGCAGCGCTGAATGGTAGTTTTGTACCGACGTTTCGGGACAACCTATCGGTCTCCAATGAAAGGTCAAGAAGTAAAGAAGAAAAGAGTTATTTTCTTCCTGGGCATCGTGACCGTTGAAGATGGGACCCAATAGGTTTTCCAGAAACGTCGGTATAGATCTACCACGCTTTTATGTGCTTAAACTTAAAAAAGACGTTTGTTTCTTTGCATATCAAGATGTTTGTCGTCAGAATTTGCAAATCTTTGTACCACAGAACCCCCACGGAGTAAATATTCAAAGTTTTTCAGCACATTGACCAGGCGAATTCCCGACGGGGCAAGAAATATCTCTCTTGTCCAGAGTTTCCACTCCGGCTCTGGGGCCTACCCTATTTAACTGGTACAGACAGATCTTTCCCCGGTAGTGATGCGACCGGGGCGTGAAATTTACCACTCATCTCTATCTAATGCTGAGGTTAAGAATGAGCGGTGTTATTCCTCCAGTCACCCAGACTCCTTCATGACGTGGTGCTTTATTAACCTTTTAAACCCTAGCGGTAACTTTACATACGACCAGGTTTAACATTAAAAAATTCTACGTGGTGCCCACATTGCGTTTATGTGTTTTGTACGGATCTCAGAACAAGCAGCAACTTTTGCCTTATAAAACATTAAGAGACTGGTTTTTATAACCGAAGTGGAGAGTGTTTACAGCGCGGTACGCACTGAGTCCTCATATAAAACAGATACGCGTCGTCTTTAAAGAGATAAGCATAAGGACAACTTTAACTTTTACTTGTGCGTCCAAGACAACGAATTTATTAAAACATACTATCTTTTTTTTTCAATAACAGCTACGTGTTTCGGCCCTAATGGGTCATCGGTGGACCGTTATGTAAAAATGTATGTAATAGAAAGACATTAAACAGCGTTACAATTTCATTAGGTGTGCGTTATGACATCTAAACCTTACACATCTTTCTTTTTTTTATGGCGCAACAGCCCAAGTCTGGTCTAAGCCAATTCCTTGTTGATGTGTATAAATCACACACACAGCCGGTAGGTGTCCTCTGGACGAGTGATCAGCTAGTCGCAGAGGCCGCTACCTACACAACACACAACAAACACAAGAGGCGAACATCCGTGCACTTAGCAGGATTCGAACCCGCAATCCCAGCCAGCGAGCGACCGCAGACCCACGCTTTAGACCGCACGGCCACCGGGATCAGCGTACATCCGTTTTACAATATGTTTTATTAAATAGTACATTTTATCTTATCTTATAAAAGGAAAATAATTACGAGTTATCCCATATTTTTTATTAGATTTTTGTTTTAAGAATAAAATATATTTTATTAAAATGTTTAAAATTATTTTTAAACTGAATTCAGCATAATATTTTACGTTTGTTATCGACGCCATTTTTGTGCTCAAATTAAAGACTCTGATCAACTTACCCGCGTCTTTGATTTTTTGTTTTCCAACGAGACAAGTTGTGTTTGTGTGTGTCAGTCTTCCATATCCTGTGTAACACAGTGACATGTCCAGACAAGAAGTTTCGGCTTTTACCTTTATAAAATGCGCCGATCCCAGCGGCCGCACGGTCTAAGGCGTCGGTCTGCGGCCGAGCGCTTGCTGGGATCGTGGGTTCGAATCCCACCGTGGGCATGGATGTTTGTCTCTTTTGAGTTTTTGTGTTGTCAGGTAGAGGTCTCTGCGACGGGACGATCCCTCATCCTGAGGAGTCCTACCGAGTGTGGTGTGTGTCTGAGTGTGATCAAGTGAAAATAGAAAGAACATCGACACCTACTGTGAGTAGGTAGACGATGTCAGGACTACGAAACGAAACCTTTATAAAATGCCTACTTTTTTTCCCCAAGCGCTGAGATCTGTAAATACGTGTCCTGTCCACAGCTGACCGTTACTTCACCACTGACACGCCAGTAGTATAGATAAGGCCGTCAATACCTGACGATTTTACATGTCGCCATGTCTGCAATTTCTAACATAAAGAGAGCCAGGCGAAAATTGTGTGTACGTCTATATTCCGATAAAGTCCAGTGATTATGTGGGGAGAAACCGGACTATTGATGTAGCAGAACGTGTGGCTATTTGAGGTCTCCATTCTCTTCATTAGACACACCATTAGCAGCGCTGTCACGGTGCAGATAAAGTGGAGGTCTTGGCTGAGATATGCGTTTTATTATCCAACAGTCCGTTTAAAACACTTTTCCGAAAAATTTCACTTGCAGTTGCAGAGATGCCTTTATGATGTATTTTGAGATAATTACATTTTGTATAATTAACCCTTTAAAGACGAAGCGTATCTGTTTTATATAAGGACTCAGTGCGTACCGCGCTGTAAACACTCTCCACTTCGGTTATAAAAACCAGTCTCTTAATGTTTTATAAGGCAAAAGTTGCTGCTTGTTCTGAGATCCGTACAAAACACATAAACGCAATGTCGGCAGTCCACCGACTCCAGTCTTAACCTTTTAAAGCCTAGCGGTAACTTTACGTACCGGCAGGTTTAAAATTAAAAAATTCTACGTGGTGCCGACATTGCGTTTATGTGTTTTGTACGGATATCAGAAGAAACAGCAACTTTTGCCTTATAAAACATTAAAAGATGGGTTTTTATAACCGAAGTGGAGAGTGTTTACAGCGCGGTACGCACTGAGTCCTTATATGAAACAGATACGCTTCGTCTTTAACCTTTTAAAGCCTTGCGGTAACTTTACGTACCACCAGGTTTAACATTAAAAAATTCTACGTGTTGCCCACATTGCGTTTATGTGTTTTGTACGGATCTCAGAACAAACAGCAACTTTTGCCTTATAAAACATTAAGAGATTGGTTTTTATAACCGAAGTGGAGAGTGTTTACAGCGCGGTACGCGCTGAGTCCTTATATAAAAGAGATACGCCTCGTCTTTGAAGAGTTAAAATTGTTCTTAAGACGTCAGTTCATATGGTGTCCTGCTGCAATCTTACAGAGGCACGGCAAGTTACTGCGGACATTTGGGAGGTACGTACAGACACGTTTGCTTTGTAAGCTTCTGATACTACTACTACTACTACTACTACTACTACTACTACTACTACTACTACTACTACTANGATACTACTACTACTACTACTACTACTACTACTACTACTACTACTACTACTACTACTATACTACTGCTGCTGCTGCTGCTGCTACTACTACAATTGTAAGTTCTGTTTCACTCTCATGCGTGACGTCAGTTGATGCCTTTCGCCGTGCAATAGCGGCCACTTCTCTTACAGCTGTGTACTGTTGATAGTATAATGGCAGGCGTTACAATTCCTCTTTCCGGCTTGTGAGTTTGAGGTGCTGAGTGCCGTCCGTCAGACGCCGGTCAGTCACTCAGCTATTCGAGGAAGTTCATTGCTGTGTCACTGAGGGTTCGCAGTTGATCCGTATTCGGAACCGGCGGGTCAGTCTGCCTGTTAACACCCTAGTTCGCTAAGATTCATCTTAACCTTTTAAAGCCTAGCGGTAACTTTACGTACCGCCAGGTTTAACATTAAAAAACTCTACGTGGTGCCCACATTGCGTTTATGTGTTTTGTACGGATCTCACACTAAGCAGCAACTTTTGCCTTATAAAACATTAAGAGATTGGTTTTTATAACCGAAGTGGAGAGTGTTTACAGCGCGGTACGCACTGAGTCCTTATATAAAACAGATACGCTTCGTCTTTAACCTTTTAAAGCCTAGCGGTAACTTTACGTACCACCAGGTTTAACATTAAAAAATTCTACGTGGTGTCCACATTGCGTTTATGTGTTTTGTACGGATCTCAGAACAAACAGCAACTTTTGCCTTATAAAACATTAAGAGACTGGTTTTTATAACCGAAGTGGAGAGTGTTTACAGCGTGGTACGCAATGAGTCCTTATATAAAACAGATACGCTTCGTCTTTAAAGGGTTAATATAGGTCCTAATCCTCAAATCAGTGTGTAAGTCCTTTCTTGTCTTCAGATTTTCCTATTGATCTTCCTGTACATTTGTGTTCTGTCCCATACACAATCCCCTTCCCTTCCCTCGTTCCTTCTTCCTTCATTTGATGTCTGAGGAAGAGCACGCGTTACGTAACTGCCCATTGCAGCACTTCTGTCCATCTTTCAGGCTTCCGACGCAGTGTAAATGCGACCTGCAATCTTTCGAGATTTTACGGAGCGTTGAACAGTAGTTTCTTACCGACGTTTCGGTGCAACTTATCGGTCCCATCTTCTTGACATTCTAAGATGGAACAGATAGGTTGTCCCGAAACGTCTGTAACAAACTACCGTTCTGCGCCGCGTAATACACCAAAATAACGCAGATCTCGAATTCTAATCCCGCAGAACGTGTTTGTTGCCTTTATCGTGATGATTATGGTCGTGTGTGGGAGCTTCGAAGCATGGTATAACCGGGCTGAGGCGTGGCCATTTATGCCCAATTAAATCTTCTGCCTAAGCTGTCCTGTTTGCTCATCGTTATGGTATTTTTGTTTCGGCCGCATAGCGTAGAGCAAGTGGTACTGTGTATGACGTATACATGGTATTGACGTACATAATGTAGGTCGCTATGTAAGTCTTAGTTGTGTTACGGACGGTAGGACATAACGAGACGCAAAGAGCTGCTAATATTAAACAGTAAAAAAAAAGAATGTGGATTGAGAGAGTGGGAACTGAATAACAAAAAAAAAAACGAAGTTTTATTAACGTGCAGCGAGTTTAATCCGCATGATGGTAATCCTCAAAGGAGAGCGGGATGTAGTTAGTCGCCAAGTTTATTCTATGCGGTCACTGTTAACGTGGCTGTGTACAGAGCAGAGGATGAAAGTTGATCAGAAAACAAGAAAATCTTCATTGTGTTCGCATAAAATCGTTCACTCGTAGCCACAGTATTCCCTCACGTGGATCTAATGTGCGTGTTGGTCTTTATACGTTTTTGGAACGCTCCAGTTGGGGCTAACCATGCACAAATCGGGGCACAAGGCTGTTAACAGTGAATGACTCTCACTGTGACACGGTAAATGTGGTCATCCAACCAGGTGTTTGCTGTGATCTGGGTTGTTCGAATGAACATGGTCACTGATATCATCTGTCCTAATAACTTAACTTCGGATCGTTTGGCCTTTTTTTTTCTCTCGGTCGAAAGTCTTACGGAGATATATCTGTCTGACACGGGCTGGATGGTCCGGGGATCGAGTCCCGGTGGCAGCGAGATTTTCCGCACCCGTCCAGACTGGTCCTGGGGCCCACCCAGTGTCTTGTACAGTGGGTAACGGGTCTCTTTCTTGGGGGTAAAGCGGCCGGTGCGTGGCGTTGACCACCTACCCCCATCTAGCGCCGAGGTTAAAGAAAGAGTGGAACCATACATCTACTCCGCCTCTGGGCCTTCATGGCACGTAAAGGTAAAGCAGTCCCATTACAGGCCTGGACAGGCCCTGAGGGTTCCAGGAGGTTGAGGCTCCCAGATTTCTAGACAGTTGGCACATGAAGATGGTAAGGTTGTCGGCCATACGCACCGGCCGTCTTTACCCCCCAGGAAATATTCCTGGTACTCATTTCTGTCAGAGATTGAGTCGACCCCAGGACCATAGTGCGGCAGGAAGGATTACGTCAATGAAAAATTCCAGTGACACCATCGGGAATCGAAGGGCCGTGCAATGGCTCAGGCGGTTAGTCGCCGGCCTTCCACCACGGAGGCCCGTGTTCGATCCCGGGTCAGTGCATGTGGGATATGAGTCGAGAGAGTGACACTGGGACAGGTTTTTGCCCGAATACTTGGGGTTTCCCCCCTGTTAGTTGAATTTCACCTGTATTCCATTACACGGAAAAACGGAAAAAACCAATCATCTTCATCACAGGGTTGCACAAAAAGCCTCAAGGCTGCGGTGCGTCCGTAGATCTTGACCATTCAAGGTACGATTGATAGGTATTCTCGAAACGTCCGTCACCAGGTACCAACTTAACGCCGCGTAATATCCCAACAGAGGGAAGGCCTCGAAATTTGAGCTTTTTTATAGTGGTGCTGATGAAAGTACATGTGTATTGTAATATGCTGCGTCGACTTTTGAATATTCATCGACGTTTCCGAAGATCATACTGCCTTCGAAATGTCGGTAACCGTGCAACAGTCGGCACGGTGTAAAATCCCTGAAGGCTTAAATCCTCCTTGAGCGATGTGTCTGTTTTTGAGCTGTAGGTCCTTCTGTTTTTGAGCTGTAGGTCCTTCTGTTTTTGAGCTGTAGGTCCTTCTGTTTTTGAGCTGTAGGTCCTTCTGTTTTTGAGTTGTAGGTCCTTCCTCTTTACACAGTTCTTCGTTTGAGCTCTGCGTTATTCTGCAATATTACGCAGCGTGGGACGGTAATCTTTTACTGACGTTTCGGGACAACGTATCGGTCCCATCTTAAAGGTCAAGAAATCCAAGAAGAGCACGCTTGTTGGGTTTCTTGAGCCTTGAAGATGGGACCGATACGTTGTCCCGAAACGTCGGTATAGGATTACCGTTCTACGCTGCGTAATACCCCAGAAGAACGCAAATCTCATGAGCATCCTGGTGGAAGCCTCAAATCACGGAGTTCTTCGTAGCACAATCGATACATCGAATAACGAACACCGTGCACAAATAAATAAAATTTGTAAAAGAGTAGTGTCTTTATTTGCCGTCATATGTTTCGGCCGTCTTCAGGGGAACCTTGTATAGGGTCTGGATCATGGGTGTGCAGCCTTTTCTGGCAAAGGGCCACAACTGTCATTGTGGACTGGCTCGCGGGCCGCAGGTGTAAAAATCACAGTATATGGTACACCTATCCGCCTAAATTCAAAAATTATACATATTGCGGAGTTTTATTATAAAAATGCAACATTATTATATTACGGTAACTGCGTTAGTGATAGGAAATATTATCTTGACAAAAACCGTAAACACAAAAGCATTTCCCTCTCTCGTTGCTCTCTGTCAAGGTCACGCCGTACTTCCAAGTGGGATGGGTCGCGTGGATTTATTCTAACTAAAGACAACTGAATTATTGTTTAATCTTTATGGTGTATGTATAATTTACAAATTTGGCCGCCGGCCGCATAACATAACCTGGCGGGCCGCAGGTTAGAAATCCATTGTATACATTCTGCAAGTTTCTGAAGATTGTACCTTATCCATTGCCATAGAGTGAGACTAGAATATTCTACACGTATTCCGTTACTGTAACCTGTCATGTAAAGTTTTCAGAGACTTCTGTTCCCCTGAAGGTGACCGAAAATGGCTCAAATATGTGGGGTAAATAATGACAGTGCTGTTTTTTTTGTTTGTATTTTCATGTGTTTGCATTTTATGTTCGGCCGATCCCGGAGGCCGCGCAGCCTAAGGCATGGGTCTGCGGCCGTTCGCTTACTGGGATTGCGGGTTCGAATCCCGCGGGGGGCATGGATATCTGTGTCTTGTGTGTTGTCAGGTAGAGGTCTCTGCGACCGGCCGATCCCTTGCCCAGAGGAGTCCTACCGAGTTTGTGTGTGTGTCATTGAATGTGATCAAGGGTAACAATAATCCCCTACACCTACAGTGAGTAGGTAGAAGTCAGACTGAGGAAAAGAAAGAAAGAAAGAAAGAAAGAAAGAAAGAGAAAGAAAGAGAGAAAGAAAGAAAGAGAGAAAGAAAGAAAGGGAGAAAGAAAGAAAGAAAGAAAGAAAGAAAGAAAGAAAGAAAGAGAGAGAGAAAGAAAGAGAGAGAGAAAGAAAGAGAGAGAAAGAAAGAGAGAGAAAGAGAGAAAGAAAGAGAGAAAGAAAGAAAGAAAGAAAGAGAGAAAGAAACAGAAAGAAAGAGAGAAAGAAAGAGAGAACGGGAGAAAGAAAGAAAGAAAGAAAGAGAAAGAAACAGAGAAAGAAAGAAAGAGAGCAAGAGAGGAAGAAAGAGAGAAAGAAAGAGAAAGGGAGAAAGAAAGAAAGAAAGAAAGAGAGAAAGGGAGAAAGAAAGAAAGAGAAAGGGAGAAAGAAAGAAAGAAAGAAAGAGAGAAAGGGAGAAAGAAAGAAAGAGAGAAAGAAAGAAAGAAAGAGAGAAACTAGCTGTGTTGGATATTTCACTGACTGAAACAAGTGCCCCGTGTGAACACACAAAAACATCGAACAGCATTTCGCGTAAACATTACAGATAGTGCTGTGTGAGATTGGTTTCTGAAAATTAATCAGTTTAATTTTTCGGCATATAAATTAGATATTATATTGCATACATACAGGCGTAGATGGGAGGATAATATTCAAATGGATCTTCAAGACGTGAGATGGAGCATGTTCTGGATTGAGCTGGCTCAGGATAGGGACGGGTGGTGGGCGCTTGTGTGTGCGGTAACGGACCTCCGGGTTCCATAAAATACGGGGAATTTGACTGGCTTCTCAAGAAGGACTTTGCTCCATCCAGGTAGTTAGTTACTGGGTACATAATGAAGCAGATTTGAATTACCCCTTCTTCTGTTGTACTTGTTCCCTACCCGAATCCTTTCAACATTTTTTTGTATTTTTATTGGCTAAAGGAAGAAAGCGGACAGGCCTTGCCTTGGTGCATTTACACATGAGAACACTTAACGTCAATTTTGTTCCGCTCCACCTGACGCAGTTTCATTTGACTGAAATATATGAGCGGTGGATTTGTTGGGCCTAAAGAGTCGTTCCTTCCGCCGTCGAAGCCAGTATTCTGCGGTTTAAAAAAAAACGCTGATTATTTATCAACCCCTTCTGTGGCACTTTTGTTATAGGCCTCATGAAACAGGCGATGAATTGAAGTTCTGCTGGACGAATGTACAAAGCGATACGAAATGTTTTGTAACAGCATATTGTCAGTGGCAGTGTTCTGCAAGAAATGTTCGGTTGTGGTGTGATATGCAGACTAGCCAACTGTATAATGACAAACACAACTTGCACACTTGGCTGGATGAACGCACGTGACACGATGGTCATTTGCGTCTTATATGTTTGCCCGATACAATCTGAGTTCGATTGGATTCACCCGGGAAAGTGCTCACCCAGAATTTTTTCGCTGGTTGAGGGAGGGGGCTGACCCTGAGGCTATACGCAGTTTATGTTTGATTTTGAAAATTATGTTATAAAAATCATGCAGTAAGCACAACATAACGCTGTCTGCAACTGCATTTATATACATACGAATATAACTACATGTGCCATGACTCAGTCTTCTTGGATTTTTTAATTGCACTAGTTTATTTTTCAAAATTCTAATGTGCTAGTCATCAGCCGATTTCAGTGGCTGGTTTCAGCTGAAGGGAAAATCACGTAAAACTTTTGATATCATAATATCTACAAAATCTATGTTTTTTAAATTTCCGTTTTGGAGGTTTTTGGGGCAGGGGGTGGTGGGCTGCAGCCCGTGAACGAAGTAATGGGCGTCCGGGTTGCATAAAAGCTGGTAATTTCTTATTTTCATGAATATTCCCTCTTCATGACAGCCTGTGCTCCATAGAGTCAGTTAAGAAACTGGCAGCCGGGTTGTAATTCTGTGTTAACAGCAGGGCAAACAACAAGGGGTTCCTATTTTCCCTTCCTTTGGTGTTAATAAATTTAGACCTGACTCACGTGCGTCTAAATAAGACCCGGGGGCAACGTAACGTTGTTTGTTCCTTAAAAGTGAGCCAAGCTTTTAATGTGACCCTTAATTCCGGATGGTGCGGAGGGAATATGGGAAGGAGGGGGGAACATCTCTGCACAAGCTGCTAGCATTAAAACAAATGGATAAAAATAACCGTGCCAGTAAAATACACTGACTGTACTCTTGACATTTATTCCGATGCGTGTGTGTGTGTGTGTTTTTTTAAGTGCCCAGCAGCGTATGGGTTTGTTTTTGTGACAGGAAGGTCTTTTCTGTTTGAACTGCCTATTCGCGAGTTTGTGCAAATAGGAGTCAAGTACGTTATCGACTTGATGTGGTCATCTCGTTACGTTTTACATATAGATATACTAACATGTATTCTTAAACACAACTCTATGTTGTTAACACAATGATAGCTACGTGTTTCGACTCATATGAAGCGATTTCTTTAGGCTGGACACAATTATATAACCAACTAATTCGGTGGAGCAGAGTCCTGCCAGAAGAAACTAACGGCTACTCAGTTTGTCGTTAAATTTTCCGCATTTTATGGAACCCGAAGGTTCATTACCGTCTTCACAAGATCCCGCTATCTGTCCCTATTCTGAGCCACATCAACCAGTCCATGCCCCCTATCCCACTTCTTGAAGATACGTTTTAATTTTATCCCCCATCTACATCTAGATCTTCCAAGTAGGCTTTTTTCCTCAGGTTTTTCCCACGAAAACCCTGTATGTGCCTCTGCTGTCCCTTATACGTGCTACATGCCCCGCCAATTTCATTGTTTTGATCATCAGAATAATATTTGGTGAGCAGTAAAGATGATAAAGCTGTGCACTACTCTGGTTCCCATTGCATATCGCCGCTGTTTTGTGAAAAGGGGCTAATTACCACTTTAAGCTAAATTGAGTTTTGTGTAGCAAATCATTCGACAAATGGCCCTCTGTGATATGTAAAAAGATGACAACTGTATCTGCAAGAGTAACCAAGATAGGTGGGTGATATCCTGCCTCTCAAAGCGTTTGTCATATATAAAACGGAGCTACATTCTTGCTTCTGTAAAATTGATATTTTGTGGGTTTTACCCTTTTTACAAAATAGGGGCTATATTATGAATGATGCGCCTAGTAATTATATATTCGAGGAGTAGTAGAGAGAATTCAGACGTTGTCGGGAGTCGAACCTCAGTCGTTCGGTTAGTCACGTTGCTTTCTGAGCTGTCATTTCTCGTATGTGACGCAGAGCCTAGGGGGTTATACGAAGGTGCGTCAGCACTTTGACGCTTTCTAGGATTCTGGTAGCTGACATTTCCGGTTTTAAATTGTGAAGCGGAGGGAGCGTACACTAAATGACGCCCTGTTGCATTATTTACGCCTCGTTTTCCAAACAGAAGTATGGAAAGTGTACAGAAAACTCCTGGAATCTATTTATAATGAATCTGAACCGAGCGAAAAGTAAAGTTCCGTCCTTATTGGAGACGCGGTCCGTCGTTGACATAAATCGCATGTAACAACGGCGCTCATTAAATTCAGCCGCGTCCTGTCAAAGGGAACAGCAAGACTTGTCCTTGTTCGTACGATACCGCGTTCATTTGTCATCCTAACTTCAGACTTTGTCGTCTTAGCAACCGGCATCTGCAGCTGCGATCGTGACTGTATGGCTGTGGCGCAGCTGCAGATGTTCCAGAGCAACAGTAGTAGTAGCAGCAGCAGTAGTGGTGGTGGTGGTGGTGGTGGTGGTAGCAGCATTAGTGGTAGTAGTAGTATTAACCTTTTAAAGCCTAGCGGTAACTTTACGTACCACCAGGTTTAACATTAAAAAATTGTACGTGGTGCCCACAGTGCGTTTATGTGTTTTGTACGGATCTCAGAACAAACAGCAACTTTTGCCTTATAAAACATTAAGAGATTGGTTTTTATAACCGAAATGGAGAGTGTTTACAGCGCGGTACGCACCGAGTCCTTATATAAAACAGATACGCTTCGTCTTTAAAGGGTTAATTGTAAATGAGACTAACCAGTACAGCAGCTGAGAGAGAACACGTGATAATCAGAGCCGGTGGGGGGGGGGGGG